>JAQFZW010001366.1:0-28243 GCA_034687055.1 Heteromurus nitidus
GCAGTTTCGTGTGCTCAGGTAAATGACAATAAGTAGACAGTTATTAGGATGAAACCAATCACATTATTGCTGATTTGTTGTTCAATATATCACAAGCAAGCCCATACCCCATACGAAGAACCGCTCACGGACTTGTTAGATTTTTTGATCTATGTGTTTTTTCGTGGAATTGACCCTTTAATAGATTTCAACTTCTCACATTATGCATCATCATGTGATATATAGTGAATTACGTGTACGAAACCTTTATTTTTTGCTTAATTTTTCCATCTTTAATTTCTCCTTTATTGGCTGCAAAATATCAAATTATGAACTTGTTTGGCTACTTTTTTCAGATTTTTTGAGCATCTATTGCCGCAATCAAATTATTGCAGGGTAGCAGCTATAGTCACTGTCACCGTCACCTCATCATAGTTCAGTTCATCGTGGACTGCTCGAGCACAAATGGTGATTTTACGTATTCAACCCAAAAATATATGAGTTCTTTTAGAAAACTTGCCAAATGTTTTGCAAATATTGTAGTATGTGGGCTATATAGTATTCTATGCTCGAAACTAATTTTCTGTGACCTATTAACATTATGCAACAACGAAAAAGGACAACTATTCATTGAATAAAAAATACAGGCTTTTGTCATCTTTTTTTGTGCATACGAATGCCTCCCCTTCTTACGAATATCAAAAATGGTCACTACAATGGGCTGAACTGGGCATTAAAATCAGTTAAAATAGTCAAGACCCAGTCATTTCTATTCATTTTGAGATATGGCTTCCGGATTCCGAATAAAGTTAATCCCTTTATCTACAGTCGACATCAACACGTCACTCTCCTGACGCTCCTTCCCAGACGACTCAAAAATACAATATAAAATACCATATCGGGTAGAGTTGCCATTTGTACAAAATGATCGCAGAGCAATAACACTAGTAAATAATTTATATTGTGTCCTAATATATATGTTCCTTAAAAGCACCGCAAAAATGTACGGTTAACAATAAATGCGGTCCGCTCACATTCACATTGTTAGAATTGAACTCAAAACTGTGAAATATGGAAAATCATACAGTTTCATTATTTATACATTCAATGTGTTTTCTGAGCTTCAATCAATCTTATAAAATTCGTTCACATTTTCAGTTATATCATCATGCTATCTCTTATGATAATCGTAAAAACGCCTATGTGAACTACACAACATGTTACAAGTGGTGGTCAGCGGCACTTCAGCAGCTCGCCAAGCCACGGCACGGTTTCGTTTGATTTCGATTTTCAACGAAATTGCAATTCTTCAAAGGTAAAGGTGCACACACGTGCGATATGTGTCGGCTTTTGTATGAACAATGCTCAATTCCCAGCCACAACTTTGCAAATCATCAAATCATTCTCATAATTGGTAATTGTTTTCGAATTCTCTCACAGATTGATATACTTTATTCGCCGGCTTACTATACTTATGTTGTTTCTTACTCGCAGCTTTCAGAATAAAAAAATGAAAGCTGCTTTTGAATACTGAGCTCAACATATACGTATTGCACTTTTATAAATATTACGGTGTATAATTCGCATAAAAATTCGTGCATTTTTCTCTGGCATAATTTGGAAACTGAAGTGCCTTTCAAATGACAAAAAATGTGTCATTTAACAACTATTTTCCGACATTTTCAACCTAAATGCTGCCAATTTCGAGCTTTCAGCTAGAGTTTTCGGCGATTTCTAGGTAAAATTTGTGGCGCAAAGGGGTTCAACTAAACTTCGCATAGGGAAATTGCAGACGCGAGCACATATATACGAATACTTTTTTCACCAATTGGCAGGGTTATCATCAAAAGGATCGAAAGTATAAAAACGTAACGTAAACCAGTAATAAATGAAAGTGAAAATCAAGAGCTGCGATGATTCTCTCTATATTTTTGGGAATGTGTCTATACTTGCTGCTTGCACCCTACTTTTTTATAGTAAATGTGTGCAGTAGCAAATCTAACGACTTTATATATTATCGAACTCAATAATATATTCTAGCATTCAACATGCCAATCCAGTTTCTTTCATTTAACGTCGATATGCTAACATTAACTCAAAGGCTTAAAATGTATGTATAATTCTTCAATTTAATTAACCTATTAGTTATGTATACTTATACTTTCAAGGTAAAAAATAAATAGCATGTGTGGTGCCACATGTATTGAAACTTTGTAAAAAAATATGCAATTATCAGAATATGTATCAAAGTGCAAGCGGATATACAAACATTTGCAGCACGCTAGTTAAGATCTAGAAGGATACTACCGCCTCTCGTCTAGAACAGACTCGATAGCGTTTGTAATCAAAGTGTGATCTTTCAATTTAAGTACAAATTTTTTGTTTCATTTTGGTTGTAGCTACTGTTGGCCTTTCCTCATGATCAACATAATCATCACAGCGAAAGATTAATTGTTACATGTCAGATAAAATTCTTGAAACGATCAACATAAAAAAGGATATCTTTGTAACAATTTTTTCTCCAAATTAATAAGTATATACCTGCCTGCATTTCATATAGGCATCTTCAAGCAAATTGGTGAAATCAAGGAGAAGGTCAAAAGCTGTAAAATTTTTATTTCTCTTCGCAAGTCGTATGCACACTTGATTTTTTTCGGATGCAAAATGTTAATTTAGACTTAATTTGCCCGCACGCATGCAACGCATGTTTTTCGTAACAGAGATCAAATCCCTTATCAAAGTTGCAGTTGAGTGGGACCATTGGCCTTAATTAGGTTCTCCTTCTAAATGTAATCTACTACAAGCGGATATTGATTGTGACTTTTTTGTGCTTACCTTGAAAATGAGAATCACAATTAATACAGGATGCTAATTGAAGTCCTTTGGCCTTATCAGAGGGAAAACTTACTAATTATAAATCACTCTACAAAACTTTCAGTCATTTTAGTCAAGTTCCATACTTCACTGTCCAAAAGTACATATCCCGATACAGTATTTTATTTGCTCATTTTTTCTCCAGAAACAGGTTACGATATGAAGTTCAAATCTGTTCACTTCAAGTTCATTTACGTAAAAAGGGGTTTAATCCTGGAACTTCACAAGTAGACAATATACGCATGCACTCACTCTCGATTTCTTGTGCACATATACCGAAAAAAAATCCCTATGAGCTTCACCTCAGCAATTACTTTTCCTTTCGTTCGTTCCTATTCCGCATGCATGAATGTGGCTGAGCTGCTCACTTGATCACACCCAAATTAGCATACCGAGCTCAACAGGTAGCAAAAACAAGGAACATTTTTTTCGAAAATCCTGATGGACACCAAAAGCTCAAGGTATATTATAATTCCTGTTTTCCTTATAGCACAAAATTCTTCAACGTCACCACGTTCACTTCACTGGCATATATATATATTTTCGTGGTGAAATGAAGTGGAGAACTCTCTGCAATAAAACACCTCTTTTCTTTAAGCAAATAAATTGTTATATGCCCACATCCGACAAGACAAATCCTTTCGTCCTTTTCCTCTGCGTGCAAAGGAGTAACTAAACAATCAATCTTCAGAGTGTGCACTCATCGCTGCTTGAAAGAAACTGAAAAATCTTGTCTCATCTCATTGCAATGTTATGTGAATGTGTGTAAGTAAGCACTGATAAATATATATGCATCGTACACATACGCTGTGGCTGTGGTCTTGCTGACCGACAACAACAATGAAGCGTTTTACTCTTACTCTCTATGCACTACAAATACAACCTGGCTTCTCTCTCTTCGCAAACAACACACAATACAAAACAGGGCTGAGACTGTGAGACGGCGAAAAAAGGGTACGTCTACTTACACCAAACGCATAAAAGCAATGCAATCATCTTCACCCGTGTGCATAAGAAAAATATCTCAGAACTGAACTCTGATTCTTTTAGCGAAGCTTTTTCTAGCAAGTCTTCTTCTTGCCTTTTTGTGTTAGTATGCCTAAGAAAAGTGCAACTCAAAGACTCTCAGAGAGACAAGTACATTAAGAAGGAGTTGAAATCGAGTGTTAGCAATGTTCACTGTATCCTTATAGGTATGCATATATATACCTATATACCTTGTGTTTCTAGCTGTAGTACAAGTTTGCAACTGCGATAATTACAAAGTCCTATTAGCAAACAGAGGGAACTCCCTTTCTGCTTTTGTTTTTCAACATGTTCCCTTATTCTCTTATAGGGTGGAATTATGACTGCCTTCAAGTAGTTTGATATGTACTAGGACTATATACGCATCAAGGATTGATGTGATATCGCACACCATTGTTTGATAAGGTAGCACATTCCTTACAACGACATGACTTACATATCAACATACCTATAGTTAATCGATCCCTTTTTGTGCACACTTGAACGAAGGTGAGAATAGCACCAGTATTATTACCAACTTTAGCATTTTACAATGATCAGGTTTCGTCTGCTTGCGAGTAAGTTTCAAAAAACACTTTTACTCTTTGTTGTTCACTTTTTACTTTTGATTGGCATACAAAGGGTAGATGGATCTATTCAGAACGTGGAAATGCACCAGAGCCAGAGCCGACGTCGACAGTGCAGAATTGCAATACAATGCCGCATATATGCGAGATCAATAATATATCGGCATGATCATCATCACTCATTCAAACCTGAACATGAACTCCGCATTGTTGAGTTGCATTCTTGCGTTAATCCTATATAACGAAAAGTCGATGTGAGGAAAAATCGTACTGAAACTGATGATGTATGAACATTGATTTTCCTTTCCTCCTTTTATCCGCAGTGATTCATTATAAATTTGATTTTACTCGACTGATACGTTAATCTGTTCTCGATGTCAGTATTTTTTATACGTTTCTGTCCATTTTAAATGAGCATGCGTATCACATAGTTCACATAATATATAAATAACATACAACTCAGGTTAATTCGAATTCCTACTCGAACCCTTTTAAGTAAACGTTGCTACTTTACTTATCCTTGCAACCTATAAAAGTCATGAAAATACTATTGATAAAAGTTTTGTAATATGTGTTGTGCATATCCTAGCTTTTGTAAGCTTTCTTCTAATCTTTCCTTAATTATTTTGAAGAATTACTTTCCTGAATCTGCGTTGAATATAAGCCTGCACAGTACCCGGTGCATACTTATTAGCTTAAAATTTCTGTGGTCTACATAATCATTTTAACTGCCCAACATTTACTTGGATTAAAAATAATTTTAGCTAGTTTGTGTCTTATAAAATTGCACATGCTCACTTGCGTTGTTGCAATGCACTAAAATTGTTATGATTCTTATCAATCATTTATGCCCGACACCATTGTGGTCATGCATTTTTTCACGGTTGAGCTGAGTAAGAACAAAGACAAATAAGTCCACTTTTCATATTCCTTTCAGGTGAGATTTCTGAAGTGAATATTCGGCTTAAATTCAGAACATTTTTGATTGCGTTGTGGCGCTCCGAGTTTAGAAGAGCATAATTATGCATTTGCACATTTTCTGCATAATATTGTACATTATAAGCTTGCATAGGTGACATTCGTAAAGAACGCATTCATTCCTGCAAGTAATTAATGAACCTCATTGATTCACAACACAAGCATCTTAATGGGCACGGCAGGGTGGTCTCATTAAAATGCAACAAAAGAAATGCAGTTCTGCAAAAATGCTTGAACGATTTGTGTCTTCAAAAAAAGTTGCTCTGAATAAAAGTGATTTATTCTGTCCGAAGGGGAGTGACGAAACACGAAACATTTTTACATGAGGAATCGGTTTAGCATAATTCCTTTATGTAGAAGTGAGCTACAATTCAATGCATTTACTATTAAAAATTGATCTGTCGCGTACTCATTACTCCAATCAGTCCTTTAGCTAAAACACGTCTTTTGTTTATGTATCTCTGAAGTACTGCTCTCTAGTACTTTACACTTGCTACACATAATATATTATGCAATTTATTTAATACAAATCACTAATCAGTTCACTCAGTTGTTACACTGAAGAATAACCTTTCAGTGATTTGGTCTGAGATTTATTGAGCTCCTCTCATTCCGCATTGCTACCTTTGCAAAAAAAAGCATATACGAAAAGCGGCAACAACGCTGACATACATTGTATTGTACAATGACAAAACCCATGCTAATCAGCGGCCAGACAACGCACTGACCACCTTGTTTGCACAATAATTACAGAGCTACATATTACATGACTATCCACTTGTCATCATCTACACAATAGGGAGAAATATGAGTTCAGATTCACATGTTTTGTAAACGGCGACAAGTGCGAGTTGTTTTTCCGCCCTGAGCAATGCCTTCGAGTTCGAATCTTCGAATAGTTAAAAGTTATAGAAATCTTCATGATAATTACACATATTATTATTACTAAATAATATACAGAGCATGGAACAAAAGCTTGCTTGTATTAGAACCAAATGACCACAACAATATTTTGAATTTGGTTGACTTGATTCATATAATCCTTTGATAGCCCACCTTGAATCACTTTTGTTTGGAATACTAAAGCAGACCAGGCGAATGTGTGTATTCAGAAGACTCAGCAATCAATGCATACCTTTAACTTATAATCTGTTTGAGTGTGTGGGCATTTACCTGACAAGGAAGTCAACATAAAGATATAAATTGATGGACTAAAGGGCCCATTTCCCAACGGAGACATCCAATTTTTTAAATGTGCCATTTACTTTAATTCGCTGTGAGTATGCATACTGTATAGTTGTGTGCATTTACTTTACGAGTTATATTGTGATTGACGCAATGGCAATAAATAAATGCAATGAGCTGAATTGGTTTTGAGGTAAGCAGACTTGATTTTGCTGTCAACAAATGCATATGTATTGGATCTTTTGACGTTGTGCAATCAGGAGGAGCACATCTGAAATACCTGACGAATCATTTTGTAGTTTAGGTGGAACTATTAAAAATTGCCATGCATGATTAGTATTGAAAGCATGTATTTTGTTGGTTTTACTGTGTAACCGGTGCAATGATACAATAACAAACATCACAGCAAATTAAGCACATTTAAAGTGCTTTTGATTTGTTGTAGGCGGCTCGAGTACTTAAGGTACTCCACAGATAAGTGTATTTATACGTAGCCTATTGTGCTCATTTATTTGATTTTATGGGAAAAACGTAAGTATGAGAATTTTATACGGAAAGTGAAACCATTTAACCACCAAATTTAGCCCCTTTTTAAGCCTGTGAATTTCAAGGTGAGTGCAGTGAACATCCTTCAAATTCTCTCTGTACGCACATATTGGCCTGTATATAATCACTCCCTCAAGTGTTCACTGCACTGTGCTCGTCGCCTTGCTCGAAAAAATGTCACAAAAAGACAGGAATAATTCATTGATTCATCTCAAGAGAAACGTGTTGAGGTCTGCACACTTGAGACGAACACTTATTGCACATATACGAACATGTGTGAAAATAGAGGGTTCATTGCTAACCTAATGAATGGCAGAAAATTGACTTTCTCATAAAATGACATCAAAATTATTTTCATCGACGAACGCTCATATACTACGCTACACAACAAAGGCAAGTGCATCCGACTAGTAATTAATGCCTGTAGAAATCCTATGACAGACTAAGATTTCTATCTTTAAGGCTAATGTAGGTAGTTATAGGTGGAATGGAAGGGTACGTATGTCTTGTTTTTGTGATAGAGGCAATAATAATAACCTCTTTTTCAAGCCAACAACACCTATCTATATACTATACACATTTCTTCCTTGAAATGATTTGCTCGTCTGTTCATATTTTATAGCTCCCCAGTCTCAAACTAGAATCGTTTCTTTATAAAGATAATACACAAAAATGTGCCATACAATATGGTATGACTTTTGTATCAAAGGGTGCAAGATGTTTGATAAAATGTATGCGACACTTGGACTGAGAAGACGCACAATACATCTTGCCTTGAGTGGCACAATGTCCCATGTCCCCCACTCTTTTAAAATCTGGGCGAACCTTAATCCTCTGTACTTCTTGAGCTTGTCGTCATAAACATTGTCACAGCCCCATCGCTTATTGATAAGTTAAGTCCACAGACGTCTTAAATGACAATATATTGTTTGGTTCAATTTGAATGAGGCACATTTCTCCTACCTTCCACTTATATAAATAAGATCTACAAACCCTATTCACAGTCCCTGGCTTGACATTGTGATGTGTTATTGATGAAATGCAAACAAATACGATTTAGGTGCTATAGTTCATCCTGTCGAAAACAAGTTATATACTTTTACTTTCATTCTTGCGTGGTTGTGGTTCAAGTTCAGGAAATATGACAAATGACTCATGGAAATGGTATATACATCGAATCCTATTCGTAACCTTCGAATGTCCTTCAAATTTAAGCTTCTGTTTCAATGCAATGCAAGGGCATGCCAGTCTATTTTTATACAAAGAAGAAACATTGCGAACGAACATGCTGGAACCTTGAACACATCACTGGAATTCAATAGTTTTTATGTTACCTTATGCTGCAATAATTTTGGAACGCTGGATGATCCACCTCCACCTCCAACGTTGTAGGCACTTTTGATCCTCACTCCTCACATTCGAGATAGATAAGATGCAGGAAGAACAGATGTGATGCAGAAGAATGTCGTACCATTTCCCGTGATATTAAAAAAGCATTCGACTGACCTTCATTCCAAGGATCTATTGCCATAATTTCCCCTAGTATCCTCCAGATCTAGTGTTCAGGTCGAGGTCCAACTCCAATCTCCCTTCTCCGCCAATGCAAGAAAAAATGAACAAAGTACGTGGCGTCCATGGGGCGATGCTCCTGCGTGCACATGAAGTGCATTTACGAGCGGGAAGGACTGCTGCGGGAAGACCTCTGTCAACCTTCTTCGTCCTCTCGCTCTCGACTCAAGCTTGAAGCTAGCAAAACAAAAGCACTCCTCCAAAACAATCTTATGGAAACTTCGAATTTCTTGGTGAAGGTGACGATAACATTTTGGTGAAAGTAGGAGCAAACATAATAAATTTTTAAATAGATTCCTAAAATAGTATTGATAGAAGAAGGTACACCACATGTCACATGTTGCAATGTCTTGGAAGTCATAAATCATATGTTGTTGTATGTAAGCTCATGAAAATGTTAAATTTGACATGATGACAACTATGAATTAATTCATAACTATACAATTTTCTATTACAATTGCAGGTTATCGGCATCAATGAATGCAGAAGTATTGGAGCACCATTCATTCAATTAGAACATTGACGAGGAGAGGTAAATCAAGTTAATCAATCATAATCATGCAGATTGAGTGTGAAGTGAAGGAAAAGTTTAAGCTTTAGTTTATGTTATGATTCATCGATGATTGATTACTGTTTCCAGCAAGCTGCCAGTATTCCATTGGAAATTGTTACACATTTACGCATGTGTTCCTAGAAACACCAGCACCCTTTATCCAAACTTCCAGAACAAATATCCGGACGTCAACATTAAGCAGGTCATATTCTGTGAAGAAGGTCGCTGAAAAAGCATTAAGCAAACCGGAGAAAATGAAGGCTAAGGGCTCGAAGGGTGGTGGGACAGCGGATTCCATGCATCAGCCTAAAATTGGGCAATTTTTCATAAAAGGTGGAACACCTACGGCTGCCTCGGGTACTTCTCCTAAGAAAGAAGAATCGCCACCGAAGAAGGTGGAGAAAGTGACGAAAAAAGTAGAAGAGGAAGACAATGACATGCCTGAAGTAAAATCGAAGAAAGTAGAAAAGGAAGGCGATGAAATGCCTGAAGTAGAATCGAAGAAAGTCGAGGTTACAAAGTCCGGAAAGAAACGCCGTTCCAAGTCTACATCGTCTGAGGATGGTGAAGAGGAAGAAAAGGCTCCCAAGAGACCTACCAAAAAGACGAAGCAAGAAGCTAAGAAACCTCGGAGGAGAATAGTTGTGGAGGATTCAAGCAGTGAGGGGGAACAGGCATCTTCTGAGGAAGAACCAGCTGAAAAACCTCCAAAGGGGAAGAATAAGACCAAGGTCAATAAAGCAAATGGAAGGAAAGTGAAAGAGGAGGATAATAAAGCATCTGAGAAGATGTCTTCTAAGGAAAAAAGATCATCTAAAAAGGATAAAAATTCAAGCCGCAGTCCTAGTCCCATGAAAGAAGGGGAAAGCTCTGAAGAGTGCTCCGATGAGGACGAAGGTTCTAAGAAAAACGGTTCCTCTAAAGAGGAAAAAAGTCCCAGTCCAGTGAAGAAAAGGAGAAGTTCTGGAGATGGAGGTGATAAATCCAAGATTGTTGAAGAGGAAGAAGAAACGACAAAAAACGGAAAAGCTGTAGTGAAAGAAAGCAGGCCCTCCCTACCACCTCCAAAGGGGTGGAACCCTGATTACAATCCAGGCAAAAGCAGGTATCATCCCATCGATGATGCTACATGGGAACGTGATCAGAGGTGGGTCGTCAGTACATATTATAAATGTATGAAATATTCATTATTCGATTTAGTAAAAGTATCAATTTCATTTCTCGTTTAGGGTGCCATACTTGGCGTTAGCAAAGACTTTGGAAGCTATTGAAGCAACCAGTTCGCGCCTGAAGAATATTGAAATCTTGGCTAATTACTTCCGATCTGTACTGATTCTGACGCCTAATGACTTGCGTTTGAGTGTTTACTTGTGCCTCAATAAATTAGCTCCAGCTTACGAAGGTATGAAGTATAACCAAAATAAGCATGAATATAACAGTATAAGCATTAGTTTTGTCCGTTTTGTCATAACCTCATAACATAATGAAATTGTGTAGGCGTTGAACTTGGCGTGGCCGAAACCAATGTCATGAAGGCAATTGCACAAGCCACTGGCAGATCAATGGATAGAATAAAGGCTGACGCTGCGAAAGCTGGAGATCTTGGAATTGTTGCAGAAAGCAGTAGGTCAACGCAGAAAACCTTATTTGAACCTAAGCCTCTGACGGTTCATGATGTATTTCACAAGTTGAAAGAAGTTGCTGGAATGAGTGGAAGTTCAGTAAGTTTTCTTTTTCACCGTCGAATTTGCAACAACAGTACCAGGCCTAATAAATGTTCAAGCGTGATAATTGTATCTTTTGAATTAATTTTCAGAGTCATGCTAAGAAAATCAGTATGATAACCTCACTTCTTGTCGCTTGCAAGTACTCGGAGGCTCGTTATTTGGCTCGATCACTCCTAGGAAAATTAAGAATTGGTTTGGCAGAGCAGTCGCTTCTGCTGGCTATTGCGCAAGCTTGCTATCTGACACCACCAGATCAAGACCGATCTGTTTGGCCTCCAAAGAAGTTGGACTGTGGGAAAAAGTATTCTCCGGAATCTTTGAAAGCAAAGTTTGAAGAGGAGGCGTATAAAATAAAATCTGCGTTTTGGTGAGTGCGATACGAATTTAAAAAATTGAAATAAAAATATAGTCAAACACGATCTAGGAATCCATACAGCAAAAATTCAGAACGTTTTTATTAATTTTAATCACAGCGAATGTCCAAATTATGATATTCTGGTGAAAGCTTTGTTGGAAGTGGGAAGCGAAGGCCTTAGTGAGTACTGCAAATTGACTCCAGGCATTCCACCTAGACCAATGTTAGCCCAGCCAACGAAAGGAGTTGCCGATGTATTAGAGCGCTTTGACGGAATTAAATTCACATGTGAATACAAGTATGACGGAGAAAGAGCTCAGGTAAGAGCGTACAGATTTACAGATTACAAAAACCAAGATTCGAAAGAATCCCCAAAGCAAAAATGGATTAATAAACATAATTTGTAAGTAGATTCATCTACTCGAGGATGGAAGTATTAACATATACAGCAGAAATCAAGAAAACAACACATCAAAGTATCCAGATATTATTTCCAGGTTTAGTAAGTGCATTAAAGGGGATGTCAAGTCGTGCATTTTGGATGCGGAAGCAGTAGCTTGGGACATTGAAAGAGAAACGATCCTTCCCTTCCAAGTGCTTTCTACAAGAAAGCGAAAGGTAGACAGTTATTTATTTTAAGGTGTTAGGTGTTGTTTCGTTCTCTATATGAACATTTAAGGAAAGATATGAACTAAAATATTTTTCCGATTTTAGGATGCTGATGAATCTGAAATCAAAGTACAAGTTTGCATTTTTGCCTTTGACTTGATTTACCTGAATGGTACGACACTGATCAAGAAGCCCTTGATAGAAAGGCGAGAACTTCTCCGAGAAAATTTTCAGGCTGTGACTGGGGAGTTTGTCTTTGCCACTAGTGTGGATACCGACAGCATGGAAGAAGTGCAGGAATTTTTGGAGGAATCTGTGAAAGGAAACTGCGAAGGGTTGATGGTGAAAACTCTTGACGAGAAAGCTTCATACGAGCTTGCCAAGAGATCACAAAAATGGCTGAAGCTAAAGAAGGATTACTTGGATAGCGGTGGTGATTCATTAGATTTAGCTGTCATTGGAGGATTTTTAGGGAAGGGGAAGAGAACTGGAACGTATGGTGGATTTTTGCTGGCATGTTACGATCCCGATGAAGAAGTTTATCAAACTATTTGCAAGGTTAATATTTGTATTCTAATTCATTTTATAACTATTGTTATTACTCTACTGAGTATCTTGAACGAGTTTAACATAAACGAGCATTATATTTTTTATCACAGCTGGGTACTGGTTTTTCTGACGAGCAGTTACAGCAACATACAGAAAGTTTGAAGCCCCATGTTATCCCGAATGCGAAATCGTACTACAGATTTAACACCCAGCTAACTCCTGACCACTGGTTCGATGCTGTTCAAGTTTGGGAAGTGAAATGTGCAGATCTCTCTTTGTCTCCAGTACATACAGCAGCGGAAGGAATGGTAAGAAAAACCATAACGCAAAATACGCATTGTTCTTGTGTTTATTCGTGATATGCAAAATATTGTGAATTCAAATTCAAAGGCGGACCCCCAACGTGGCATCTCCCTAAGGTTTCCTCGCTTTCTCCGAATCAGAGATGATAAAAAGATTGAGGACGCTACATCAGCATCGCAAGTTGCGGAAATGTACAAAAGTCAGGAAGTTGTGAAGAATTCGATGGATAAGAAGAAAGGAAAGGACGATGAAGATGACTTTTACTGAGGAACTTCGCTCTGGTACACACCTTTTATTAAAAGTGCATGCAAAATTTCTTAACACACTTAAACTTTTCAAATTGCAAATATGTTAATTGCAACGTTCTTATACTTGGACTATTTATTTGTATGCATCGAAAAGTCATGTATGTATATCCAATGACATGTACTCGTAATCTCGTAAAACATGACCTTCTATCGCGTATACTATATTCCAGTGGCATGGCATATATGATGTGATACTGAAACGGTTACACATATTACACAATGGTTCTGATATAAAATGATCGTCTACGACGTATTCTATTGTATTCAACTACTAATCATAATCATTGTAGAATATGTCATGAGGACACATGTAAGCGTGTATGTACATGTACCTAAATCATTTATTCGCATCGCACTAACCATTCCCTTTTGAAGTTTTCATTTTCACATGAGCTTATTGTACGGCATAGGTTTGGGATTCACAATTCACGACTTCGTAGGATTCCAGATCACCGATCCGTAAAGGGAAGGAATGTGTTTAGTGTGGGTCATTCCACTTGTCATGCTTTTGACGCACGCATTAGTACATTCATTTCTCATCACTTCGTCTTCCTTCCCTATGCTACAGTTTACTATGTATTAGAAAAGTAAGCCACAAAAAACACATCCAGCCGGAGGAATCTCTTTACATCCACTCCACCTGGTCATGGCATGGCTGGCACTAGTACCACATCTCAAAAATCTCTCTTCTGCACTTCGCATCTGCATAGCATTTTAGGTTGATTTGGGAAGGGAGTGAGAGAAGAAGAACTTTTGTTACGGTATGGTACATTAGTTTACATATGAGACAAGTCCACCATAGTACTTGATACTACGTCGCAAAAATTTATTGTTAGTTTAAAAAATAAAATACTGAGAAAGTTTCTTCATGCAAAGCATTAATGGTCTGGATTGAATGTACGCAAATTATGCTTTAAACTAATTGTAACTGTAGCATAGCTCATAAATCAGCCGCAAGTCTGGGCATGTTCCACACATCGAAAAAAGCTTTGGTTGTCAAAAATATTTCCGCTATACTTCTTGGGTTGGACTCTTGGAGTTGGTTTCTTGGATTGGAGGAGCTGATGCCGACTTGACATGAATCATGAATCCAATCCAGACAGACAACGTACACCGTTGTTGGCTCTCATCTACTGGCACCACATCGACATATTACCCGCAACCCACCGGATAAAGAATCTCTCGAACCTCTCTGGATTTCCGAACGCAAAACAGACATATATATATCCTGTATGAGTGGTACACATTCCGAATCCCGATCATCTCCGTTACTACTGTCTTGCATATCTTTTATCCTCTCGCTTGTCACAGACAGGCGAAAACGTGGTGTTCGAGTTGCCAGTAAGCCTCATATCATTAGCCAATTTACAAGTTCGAAACCATCCTTCACTCACTTCCTCTTTTCCCCTACTTCTTTTGCAGAAATAGTTTCGGATCCAGACTCAGAGACTAGAGAAGAGTTCATGGCGAATGTTAGGGCATGCAGTGCAGACTTTACGTCTCGTGTTACGAATGTGTGTAAAATGTCGTCTATTCCAAGTTCTTGCCCTAATACTTTTACTCTTTCTTGGCTACTATCCAACAATTTTATATGCACTTTTCTTAGTTTAAAACTTCAATCTATTTTCAAATGTATGCATAGGTATCTCCATAGTCTGTTGCATTGTAAGAAATCGTAAATGTCATCGGATAAAAGGTTACGTTACGTAAGTAAAGTGCGTACTCCAAAACTCCAAGTTCCATCGATCCCAACAAACCTTCAGCTTCAAAAACTGCAAAAATATGCTATCATTCATTCATTAAACTTCGCTAGGTCTGTCCATTTAAATTTGCAAAATTTAACCGTCCGAAACATGCAAAACCCAACTCCACCACCAAACGGGATATACATTCCAGCTCTAAGCAGCAACTTCCCCGTTTATCTCTGATATTTTAATTATTGCAAAATGTAAAAATCCAGGTATCTACATTTCGAACAATTTCCTGAAAAAGTAGAGTATTTAAATCCCGTCGTCCATACAATATCCGCTTCACTCATACAATACATGTTTATCCATCCCATTTCGCTTGCTGGACCAATTTGGCAGGTCATGGACAGACGCCAAGGTAAAAAGTGCTCTTACTAGCTCTTGTGAAGGAGACAAAGGAAAGTGACATCTCCACAAAATATACTTTACTCTTCCTTCCCCTGCTTTGTTGATGCTTTGGTGTATTCCGTGTATTATCTGCTCTGTTTTAGTTGTCAAACACTGTTCATCTACACACATAAAATGGGAGCGTGTCTTTTCTTTAAATGCACAAACAGAGCAGGCAGAGGTGTGCGTTTGTAGCCAATTTTCGTGAACCATGGTAACGATGGTAACGAGTACGTCAAATCTGGTTACTAAGTTATTAATCCCATTATAATAGCTATAGTTAAAATAATTATCACATATTATAGAATCTTCCTTCATCCTGGGTCTTGGTACAACCGGACCTGTGACCTGTAAATATCACGGCACTCGCTGTGTTATACTTATGTATTAAAGACTAATGCCCGTTTATTGTACTTGATTTTACTCAAACTTAGGTAAATGACAACATACAGTCAGTCATTGTTGATTCAGTTGATTGTAGTAGTATTTAATGGTTTAGCACATTAGCTGTAGCTGACTATTAAATAATATTTAATTTTAATTGGCGGTATTTTCTAAGCGGTTATCATTTTAAAATTCGGTATATTTTTAAATTAATCAATTAATTGAGCACCATTGTCTAGCATAGCAAAGTTACTTAACCAAAACATCGAGTTTTTATAGTCATTATAACTACTGCTGGCGAACAACTAGCGGGTGTTACCCACTGGTTCTAACTTCCAACTAAAATATTCACGGAAATGAGCAGGCACATTGAGAAAACTTGATTACAGCAGCAGTCCCAGTTCATGCATATTTATATATAGTTTTAAGGTGTGCTATTTAATGATATTACTGATTATTTCAGGGAATTGGAAAGAGGAAATTGGATAAAATTAAGATTATATGTAAAAAGGCTTGATCATACACCAGTTCCAAAAGCCACATGTGACATGCTTTAAGGAAACCCCGTTCATCGTGATTAGAGGTGGGTGGCGTTTTATGCGTAAAAACAACATAATCTCTGGACACAGGTGACGCCCTCCAGGTGCACTCCAGGCACTCTAGTATTGTCTCCATATAAATCCTCGTTCACCCCTGCGTCGCATATATTTCTCCCACCAAACTCTGCCTATCCCTCCCCACATCCACACATCCTCTTCTTCTGCAACAAAGCATCTCGTCGGCAATCCCAAAAGTAGCTATCCTCAGTCCGTGTCTTACTGAGCAGCTCGTCTGCGACGTGGTTATGGTTCGCAAAAGGTGAGAATAGGAGACTCATGGAGAAGGCAGCCAATCACACGTCACCCTCTTCACAGCTACAATGCTCGGAGGCCGGCGGACCCAGTCGAAACTCTGAATGTACGCTCTTCTCTCGTCTCTCTCTCTCTCACTTTTTTGGCTTGAGTTGGAATGATGCTGGCGATGATGATGATGGTGATGCTGATGAACTGAGCAGCTTGTGGAGGAAGCGAGCTCAGTGAGAAAGTGTAAGGCTCACTGAACGGAGTGACGAAATTTCGATCAGCTCAGCAGGTTTTATAACATCTTTTCAGCCCATCTCCATCGCCCAACCAACATGGCTGACACGGAAAATAAGCAGACTTCTTCTACTTCCGAACCACCAGCAACCCAACAACAAAACCAACAAGCTCAGAAGCCTGCTCCAAAAGAGAAGGAAGTCATCGGTAAGATAAGCTTGATAATATTAGCTTCCTTTAAAAAAATTATTATTATTTTCTTGCTCGGCGAGAGAGCGGGGCTACAGGGAGATGTATAATAATGTCAGTTGTACATGATGGGAAATGGGGAGAGCACCGGTGTGAGAGAAGAGAAAAAAAAATCGATGAACTTGATGATGCCTGGCTTCATGCTTGGAACTTATGGAATGCTTGAAATGGAGGAATTTTCTTTTCTTCTTCTTTGTAGCGACCAAAGTGACCGGTATCGTTAAATGGTTTAACGTGAAGAGCGGATATGGATTTATTAACCGGTGAGTTATGGATGATATATGGAGGAGAGAAGGATTATATGTATGGCTAATCAGAGAGAATATAAAGTATAAAGGGAGATGATAAGATGTACCTCTAATTTCAATTGATTTCTGATTCTCATAGGTCGGATACGAAGGAAGATGTGTTCGTACATCAAGTAAGCTTGTTATCTATAAATTGATAAGGTTTTTTGGTTATATGGGTGATAGTGGAGTTGGAGGGGGAATGTTATTGTAATAATGTGATGTTTTTGTTTATGTTTACAGTCCGCAATAGCGAAGAATAACCCCCGAAAGCTGGTAAGATCTGTGGGAGACGGGGAGGAAGTGGAATTTGATGTGGTCGTCGGTGAGAAGGGTAATGAGGCGGCCAATGTAACCGGCCTTGCCGGTGAGCCAGTGAAAGGTTCTCCGTACGCTGCGGACCGCCGCCGAGGTGGATACTATAGGAGGAGTCGGGGCAGCGGACGAGGAGGATATCGCCGATATGGTGGCCCTGGAAGACCTCGCCGAGACAACTCGCACGGCGAGGGTGAGGAGGAAATTGAAGAAGGAGGGGACCCAAAGGAGAAGGAAGATGATCAACAAGCTCCGCAGCGTGGAGAAGGGGGCCGAGGTGGCCGCCGATTCCGTAGTCGAGGACCAGGACGCTATCGTTACTATCGTGGAAGTGGTAGAGGAGGAGGTGGAGGTCGGAGGGGACCGCGCTCTGACTCCCAAGGTGAAGACTCTAGGAAGGTATGGGAAATAAAAATATTGCTAATTATTGGAAGGTTGGGTTCTGAAATGGAAAGATATTAAAGGGTTTTTTTGCTGGTTTTTTAGGGAGGGGAAAGTGAGCCAGAAAACCAACAACGGGAAGGAGGTGACATAGAGCGCGGTGGTCGGCCCGGAGGTCGGAGGGGGGGCCGCGGACGAGGACGAAGAGGATACACTCGTCGTTTCTATCGCAGAGGTGCTCCACGAGGACGTGCACCCGGCAGTGAACAAGAGGGCGAGGTAAAGATAACGAATTAGTATGATAAATGACAACTTCGTATTTTTATAAATACATATATTTGCATATATTAATTTTCTGGGTCATTTTTTCCTCGTTTAAGGGGGGCGAGAGCCGTCAAGAAAGCCAAGCGGAGCCCAACGAGAGTACTGCGTAAATGAACATCTCTGAAAAATACCCCTACAATTTTACAGCAAGTTAAAAACATACATAAAAAGCATGTTAAAAGAAGATCTTAAGACAGTAACATCATAAGCAGCTCCCCTCAATTTATATTCTTATTATTAACATCATTCATCACCAACAAATATTAATAATTATTTCTATCTGTGGGAAACAAGGTTTTTTTGTAATTCTGTTGCCGAAAGAAAAAAACCTGTATTCAATGCTATACTATCTGTGTTTAGATATGAACAACAATCTAGTGTGTATCGGTGTCTTTATAATCTCTTGATTATAATTCCTATTCGTGTGTTTTTTCAATTTTCAACTCTGGTCATTTGAATACTTATTCAAATAAAAAAAGGTTTTTACATTCTTCGTAGAAAACATGATTGCTCAAAGTGTACTGTACTTTTTCTCTCCATATTTTCGTCGTCCATATACTGGAACACGCATTGTAAGATCACAACCTCCACGTACCTGTCATTTTCCATGAAATCATAGACAACTCGGTCCCATTTCAATTTACATGATTCCTCCCCAATTATTAAAATTAAGGGATTAATTGTCCATTCATCCATGATATCTGTATTCAGATACGTTTTTCGCTGGAAATATGGTAAATCTTGGCTTGAGTCTGTTGAAGGCATTGACATGTGAGTGCATGATGATGATATGATGACATCTTCAAGTGTGGAGTACGACTGGGCTAATATGACTGAAGGCATGTTTCCTAGATAATCGCGGAAAGCATGCTTTAGTTGGACCAAGACCTTTCCTCAGGTGCATCAATAGGAGTGGGTGTATATTCTTACAGGAGAAGGAAATATATATTGGAATTCGGTGAATATCGGTCGAATTCGAATGTCGCATTTTTGGGGACCACTAACAAAATCAGTGCTTCAAAGATGAAGTGGACAGTGGTGCTCATAGAAGCTTACATCGCAATTATATATTGTGTTTGGCAATGCTCTGGTAATTATAGCGTTAGCATCTTGGAATCTTCATGCATCTCTGGAATTTTCAGGGCTTGTGAAATAAAAATTACTGTGATTTTTTAGGACAACGAATCCCTCTGCCCCCTCAAAACTTCCAGAATAACCAAAGTCCACAAAATGTTTCGAATTTAAATCTTCAAATTCTCCAGCAGCAGCAAAAACAGCAAAGCGAGGAGTTGGCTTCTGTGAAGGATGAAAATATCAAGAGGGTCCTCCTGGAGTTGTCCACACTCCAAACTCCTTCCCAATTGAGTGAGACCATGGCAAGGGTGGCGTCTCTTGTTGGACCGCTTTTCATTTTCAATTTTGATCAACGGAAGGATCAAATCATAACGCAAACACAAGGTATAAAAAACAGTAGTGCAAACGAGTGCAAAAATAACGATGATTTCAATCATGGTCTGCATAAAGCATGAATAATTTCTTGCTTGATGCTATTTATGCCATTATCAGAATGGAAGATTTTTGTAATTGTAAAGTTAAAATTTTTCAAGGTCGGGATGCGTCAACTTTCCCCCAGCGGCTTATCTCGGCCGTGACGGACATACAAGGGGAAGAAGTGAAAGCGCTTGTTCTCCAGAAAAGATTAGACTCTTTGCATGCAGTCGATTTCGCCTTCCTTCCCCTCGCTATCCAATACGGTCTTCAGGACGACATCCTCAGAAATCTTTCCGGGACAAAACTGGCATCAGTAATTAAAGCGAATCCTGGTGATACTGTGGTCGCATACAAAATCGCTTCAGCTCTAACGGACCAACCTGATCAGCAAATGGAATTTCTGCAATCTGTGGTATGTCTCCGATTTGGTAAAACACGAGGCACGATATATGCAAAAAATATAAATCTTTATGCTTGCTTTAATCTTTATACATTTACTCTTCCAGGGATCAAAGCTACTCCCGGAAGTGCAAAGGATTATCATGCGCCAATTACTGGAATGGTGGGGCGATCCACACAACTGGAAAGATCGTGAACTAAGCTTGCTAACATCTGCAGGAAGTCCTCTCCTCGCCTACATCCCTCAATCACTGCTGGCAAGCCTCGACGATGAGCTGGCTGATCGGTTTGTAACGACTTTGGGGCAAACTCAGGACATCGCGAGAAGCTGGTGGAGGAAGCCAATGAGTCTGAAGAAGGCGTGGTTCGAGGTGGCAAAAGGAGCAAGGTATTTTGGAGCAGTTCATGAATGGTCGTTTCGAAGAATGCAGAAGCTATCATTCCTTTTGGAGGGTGCAACTCCGGAGGATTTGGAACTGATTCCGCCTGTTCCTGAAATCAAAGGACTTGTGATAGGAAATCACTACACTGAACTTCAGGTAAGGCAACTCAGATTTGTTTAAGAAAATTTCCAAATTGTATGTTTTTCTGGGTATATCTATGAAAAAATAATTTTATAGGCTAGGATTGTGTTTGACGCATTCTACTCCTCAAACTCCCTCTCCCAAGAAGACCTCCAAGAATTCCAATTCCACGTTCTCGACCTGATCCCAGCACAACTGCAAAGATTCGATTTCGCCGATAGTTTCGGCACACTGGATGAAATGATGTCCATAATGGAGCGACAAGATCTTCCTTCATATCCGACTGTTCTTCAAATCTCCTACTTCATGTGGCCCATTGTCAACGCTTCCAACACAGTAATGACCATCGCACCACCAGCCATTTGGCAGAAGCGAGAATTATCCCAAATTGGAAAGATGTTTTATCTTCTGCCAAAGTCGACAATGTCTCAAATCAAACCCGACATAATCAACTGGGATTCGAACATTTTATCCGCAATCCGCTCCAGCCACTTGTCCCAATTTCAGACATGGAAGCTCACATCTCAAATTCTGCAAACAGTTGACGACCGTTTCAAGCCAGACTATATCTTCATGATACCCTCACCCTTTCAAAAGGGGATACCTTCTCAGAATATATCGCAAGCTCTTTTAGGATCTACATCAATCCGCCCAGAAATACTGAGAGCATTAATTGAAGAAACGTCTGGAATGCTCGTATCCCAAAAGGCCGTTATTCTTCAGAGGATCATGAATAGAATTGGAGAAGCCATTATAATCCGGACCATGGTGAGTTCCTCCAACCCATCCGAAATGTTCAAACTTGTTAGCCCCAAGCTTTTAGCGAAGAGCATGTCCACAATGATTAAAACGATTGTGGAAATGCCTGAGACGGGCCGATTTGGAATAACATCAATTCAAGCAAAACTACTCCCAAAGTTCGTCCTCTCCATTTGGCTAAGTAATGTGAAAGAAGCGCAGCAGGTAAATCGATGGACTGCGGAAGATCTCCTTGGACGAAGTTCCTTGGGAGCCACGAATGAGCTGAACTTTGCCATTATGGGATTGAGCTGTAGAGACATCGACGTTGTCGACCCGTGGGATATTCTCTCTGTCATCATGCACTACCGACATGAACTCTACGTACTTAGGAGATTTAACCCGAATTTGGTATTCACTCGGAACCTCAGGAATTGCGTCCTTTCAAAATTTATTGAGTACCTAAAAGAAAAGAGATTCCTTGATGATGATCAGTCGGATGGTCACATTCTGGAAGGGATTACCCCAGGAGAAATAGAAGCTGTGGGAGGTGAGATCTTAACTAGAATCCCGACACAAGTTTTGGACCCTTTGGCATTGACGACTAGACTAAATATCATCAAGGAAATTGGAAGTCTGCAAATGATGGAGTTGTTCAGCCTCGTTCCACTTTCGGACCTGCATTGGTACGGGAATACCCTATTTCGTGACATTGAAATTGTCAGTAGCACCTTTGGAGTGAGAAGAAGGCGGCAGGCACCGACCGATGTTGGAGCTGGAGCGAATGACACTTCCACGACGGCCCCTGATGCACCAGCAAATCCAGATATTATTGAAGTTGATAGCTCAACAGCCCTTCCAAACCCTGGAATTGATTCAAGATCTATAGTTAATGCAACGGATGATACATCTACTCTCAAACATGGCATTGATCTCGACGCACTGAACACCATGGGCAATCTCATCTGCTACGCTGATAACTTGTTCGAAGCAACTTGGCCAAGAACCCTACTCAAGGATGTTTTGGAAGCGAAGACCTCCATCGGAGAGAAGACATGTTGTCTCACAAAACTGGCGAGGGATAGGTGGTTTCAACTCTTGCAGGGTGCGTACGGTTCCGACCCTTCATCTTGGAATGAATTTGACCTGGCGTCAATAGGAGATTTGCTGCTGGTTGTACCTGAAGCAGATCTGCAAAAAATTTCACTGGACTCCCTGGGCAAAGCTGTAACACCAATAATGCGACAGTCTGGATATGCACTTGGAATGAGGGTACCAGGAGAAATCAAAAGAATTAAGTTTGTCACCGCATGTACAGAAGCTTTGGGCACGGATGGAGTCGATTTCATAACAGCTTTCAAGACTTTAATGAAGCGACTATTCCAAGCCTCCCAGTGGATGGTTAACACTGTGAAGACGACGCAGGAACTGATTCGTGACGGAGTTGGCAGAACAGGAAGGATTCCCAGGTGGGCTGAACATGGTATTGTTAAGAGACAAATTCCAATTAGTATCGGGGGAGATATCGCTTACACTGGAACATCATCTCCAGCGTATTCTCCAGCAGTGACAAATCCGCAATCGTATCCTTCATCACCTGGAGCGGGTATTAGCACATACCCTCAACAAGCGAACCCGACTATGGCCACAGCGCCACTTGGATCTTCGCAGCAAGCTCCCACCCAGTCCTATGGAGGGTATACATCAACACCACCTCAGTCACAAGTTTACATGCCTGCGGGATCTGGTATTGCAACACCTCAGCAAAGTCAATATTCTCAAACTCAGTATTCTCAGAGTGCCCCAGCCTACACTGGACAACCACCTCAAAGCGCTCCAGCCTACTCATCACAGCCTGCTGTTGGTGGAAGCCCATCTCAGATCGCCCCAAGCGCCTACTCACCACAACCTGCGAATACAGCAGCGTCATATCCACCTCAGGTGGGACAACCCTCAGCACCGGCCTTGGTACAACCAGTTCTGCCTTCGCAACAACAACAACAACAAACACGTTTTGCACCCCTACCGTCAGTAACTAACACACAATCTTATCAACAACCACAGGATCAATCGTTATCCTCTCCACAACCCTTGAGCGGAAGTCCGTCTCAGACTGCCCCGGTCCCATCAACTAGCTATTCTCAGCAGGGTTATCCACCTCAGGGGGTATCCCCATATGCACCTGATCAAGTATCTGGCAGATCGAGTCCAGATAGTCTAAATTCGCGTGGATATTCTTATTCTCCATCAGCACCACCTCCAACAGCTAATCAGTATTCTTATCAGGCAAACTTACCCTATCAACAAGCTGGGGCACAGCAGACTGACACGACTGGTTTTGGTCAAACACAGCAACCAGTAGGAGGTTACGCCCCACAATTTGGAGTGTCGTCGCCACCGGGACCCGGAACGATTCCCCAACAGCAGTACGGAACTGGGGTAATGCCAGATCCTTCCCAACAACCGATTAGTAGTTTCGGGCAACAATCAGTCGGAGGTAGCGCTACAGGAGCAATTGCTGGGAATTTTGGAGGTGCGGGCTCGTTGGCAGCTTCAGGGACTAGTGCTGGCGCTGGTGCAGCAAGTGCCACGGCAGGTGCTGGAGTAGGAGGAAGTTTTGCTGGTAGCTCTGCGCAAACTAACACGAATCTGAATGCAGCTGGGGCTAATGCTTTTTCACAGGCTGGGAATATTGGTCAACCTGGAGGTAATTTTGGTCCAGGAGGAAGCTTTGGAGGCAGTGCTGCTGGGGCTGCATCTACAAGCGGTTTAGGTCCAGGAGGGAGCTTTGGAGGTAATGCTGCTCTTGGCGCTGCAGCTGCAGGTAACGTCGGCCAAGCAGATGTCTCTCAGACAAATAGCCAAGCGAATACTTTCGCAACTCGAGGGGTTGGCAGTAATACGCAGCAACGTTTGTTGGATCCCCAGGCTGCAGACACCAACGCTCCTTTCCAACAGGACTCTGGAAATCGTGAGGTTAGTGGGAAATGCATGTTGGATACCGCTGTAAACGTAAGCAAAATGAGTACTGTATAATTTTATGGTATTTTTTTATTACAGATATCATGTAACGGAATTAAAGCAGCAGGGGATGCAACCATTGGCTTAACAATCGATGATCTGAGCAAACTTAGCCGCAATGACTTGTTTGACTGTGTCGAAGAACTTGGGAAGATTGAGTGGGACGATGAAACCCAAAGTCGCATTCTAACCCTTCTCAAACAGAACTTGGCTTTCAGCAAGGACAGCATTGACGCTTCGACTTTGATAGAAATGGGCGATCTTGTACGGGCATTTAATACGAATCCCAATGATGCAACTATTCCTTCTGATGGACTCAGTAACACCACCACCTCGAGTAACGCCACCACCACCACAATTCATTCAGATATATCAATGATCGACCTAACACTCCCTTTCAGCCTAGACATTCTGTCAATTTTGGGCCAGAAAATCGTGGATCCCCTCATGGTACTTGGATATATATCTCATGTGCCCTTGATTTTCCTTTGTATCTTAAAAATATGATTTTTATTTGAATAGCTGAAATCATTAGCGGACAAATTCAATCAAGATAATAGAATCTTCCCTGGCTTCGCTGGAGGAATAGCTCGCCCAGAAAATCTACGAATTGCGGTCATGTCCCTGGGGAATATTATTTGTGGCTTAAATGACAAGATTGTTAACAGCTTATTTGAAACAGATCCACATTTACTCGTGGATACTAGTATGGTGATGGGGAAGTTGGAAGGGTGTAGCACCGAAGTCTTGTCTACGTTGGCCAGTCACGCAGTTCGTCCAGGAAATTATGGCCCAACCAGGCTTTGGAGTCAAGAGTATGTGGAAGCTCTTGGAGTGATTTTCGCAGGTGTGAATACAGTTAATGTTTGATGATGTGTGTACTTATTTTCATTATGCTTACGTTCATTTACATTGTTCATTTCGTATGTAGGACTGAAAACGGATAACATCGAAATAATCCCTGCAGAATCCATGCAAGGGCTAACAGCATTGGCGGTGAAAAACATGAAGACCTCCGCACTTCTCTCCTTTTCCGTTGAGCAGATGTCAAAGATGTCTTACAATGGAGCAAAAGCACTTACTCCAGCTCAGTTAAATAGCTTAACCCCTGCGCAATCTGATGTGATACGGTCTATCCTCCAAATTTCTCCAGAACTTTTCAATGTGCCTGTAGTAGCCGCCACCGAGGATCCTCAGCAGCATCCAGATCTCGTGGAACGAAATCTTGGGAGCGATACAGGTAATCGCACTGGTGTGATTGGCAGAGCGGATCTCCCTGATCCAACGACATCAACGACACCAGCACCGATGACTCCTGATGAGAATGCTACGGACACCACGACACCACAACCGGATGTGAATCCTGAAACCGAAAAACCATCTCCTTCGTCTGCAATAAATCGGTCATCTTATTCAAGTCTTAATGTGATAACCGCAACACTCTTACCTGTGATTTTCTTTTTGAGAATTTAGTTTGAAAAATTGTTTTCTTGTTATTGGCTGTTGTTTTAGATTTATGTGATGTTTCTCAATAAAATATAGTTTCCTTAATCGCTTAAATGTTACATATGCATAGGAATTCAGCATGAAATCTATGAAAGGCACCCCGAGCACCATAATAATAATTGACGAGTTACATACATGTCATGTGACGAAGCTAATTTTTCGAAGTTCTTTATTAAGATCTCCAACATATATATCTCAAAAATTATTTAGTCTGGTGTCAAATTTCAAATCAAATTTCCTCTTTACAAATTACAACAGTTTTTAACTAACTGGTAATGGAACCCCCAAGTGAAATCTCAAGGATTGCTATGCATTTTTTGACTCTGCACACATGTCAATGGTTGACTGAAAAAGTGAACTCGTCTCCAGTTCCAGCAAACTACAGAAGCAACAAAAATGACTTGACTATATATCCGTGCCTGACGTAATAGCTATAAATATTGATTTACATTAATCAAGCTTAATTATACTCTTATCGTTTTAGCGATCCCTAGCATGATTGCGCACCAGCATGTACGGAATCGCCCACTTACCCTAGTACGAGACGAGTCAAGTAGCAATTATTAAACCAAAAGCGATATATCTTAACGTTAATTTTACATACTAACTCAACTGATTAATATGTATATACTTATCAGTTTGGTCTCAAGTCACTCACAGCGTTAGCTTGTTTTTTAAAAAGTATTACAAAGTGGTACTTATAAATACGCTTTTAGTTTTTCATGAGAAGTCTCACGTTAACGATTTCTCAAGTAGGAAAAAGTTCTTTTTGGTAAGTTTTTAATTTTGATTTAAGGAATCGTATCATGACTTTGGCTAAAGCTGAGAAGTACAATGAGCTTGTTCTTTTTCCCACCGAAGACATCCTCGAAGTGAACGCTTTAATCGAACTCCGTTTTCTTGACAAACGCAAACCATATTTGGGTAAAATATCAGGTACAAACATAATCAACAAAGTTAAAGCTCGGACCGAGGGGGCATAGAAAAGGAAAACTCAATAAACAACAATCATACATAATCTCCACTAATTACAAAAGCGAGATTGATTTAAGAACAACTCGTATATATTTAACTATGTGTTCAAGTAAAATCGCCTATTGCCTATAGCTAAAGATTCTCACTTTTTCGTGGCACATATATATATTATGCTCATTTTCCAACAAATTGGTTACTAACTTATAATACATCTTTAAAACCCAATGACTTATCTCTGTGCTATGAAACAAGCGGTATTTTAAGTATACCGGTTAGCTCATTTGAGAACACAAAGTCTGGTCTGTTATAGTGGGGAGGATCTGGTGTTGTCATAATTTTGTTCAGAAAGATATTAATATCGTTCTCAAACTTTCATTTTAGACCGCAAACTTTCCAACCAAACAACGCTATTTTGATCTTCCACACTCCAGCATTTATACTGGCCGGTAGGGAGTGGAGATAATGGCACAACTTAGGTAACTTAATGTATGTAGGTATACATGAAACAGGTAAATGACACCACAATTACTGAAATGTATATGTTTACGGTTAAATCAGGAGATAACAGTAGGTATATAGGTTAACCAACCAAATTAGTCCTAGGAATAAAATCGTTTTATGACAGTAAAGTACGGAACAGTCTGGAGATAGGTCTTAATACTACTGCTTCCAAAATACAACATTAATATCAGCGTATAATATCATACGAAATGTAGTGTAATTATCAAATTATATAGGTTACTACAATTACATATTTACGCGCTCACTATTCAACATAAAATATATGTGAGGAAGGCAAAGTTATTAAGAACTTCGGATATGATCTGTAGGTGTAAACATTCAGTAATATCTAATAAGTAATATCAGTAAAATTATTTAATCATGTGACTTTTGTCATGTGGAAATATTTGCAGGCTACTTTTTCCGTGCTGTCTCACATCAAACAAAGCCAGCCGTCCCTGTTACCAATAATTTGTTTGTTACACTAATTGCAAGGCTGAGAGCGCATCAAATGACGATCGATGAATGAAACACCACACGTATAAAACTGGAAACGAACGAGTTGTCTTAATTGAAACAGGATAGTGATGATGCAAACATGGCCAGCATCTCGATCCTCTCGGACAAGTAACTATCTGACAAATGTTATGATGGAATGGACAATTCTTCTAACTTGATTGGCAAACCAATGTGGGAACGAGCAGACTTCCTTCGCCGTAGCCTGAAATATACAATTTACTAGTAACCCGTTGCACGCAAATGCGTGCAATCTAGCGGCTACTTAAAAATTTGAAGCACCCTTTTTCAAAA
>JAQFZW010001367.1:0-28232 GCA_034687055.1 Heteromurus nitidus
TGACTCCATGCCCTCATTCTTTGTTGACTTCATGTCCTCAGTAGTTGTTGACTCCAAGTCCTCGGTCGTTGTTGACTCCAAGCCCTCAGTCGTAGTTGACCCCATGCCCTCAGTCGTTGTTGACTCCATGCCCTCAGTCGTTGTTGACTCCATGCCCTCAGTCGTTGTCGACTTCATGTCCTCGGTCGTTGTTGACTCCAAACCCTCAGTCGTCGTTGACCCCAAGTCCTCAGTCGTTGTTGACTTCATATCCTCGCTCGTTGTTGACTCCATGCCCTCGGTACTTGTTGAAGCCATTGGTGGCGAGACATCCGTTGCGATTTCATCTTCAGATTCCCCCTCGACCACTTCATGTTCAGTTGTGGAGGAGGATATGGAATCTGTTGAGGTATGTGAGAGCTCAGAGTTTTCAGTAGTTGTCGAAGACGTTGATAAAGGAGTGTCACTGGAGATATGCATGGTATCAAGTTCCCCCGTTGTCGTTGATTCTACATCGTCCAAGGTTGTTGGAGCATACATGCTTGGTTGTGTCGAAGATATCATTTCTGTTGAGCTACTCGTATCTTCAGATTCTCCCGTGGTTATTGAGGGCACTGTTGTCGAAGAGAAAATTATTTCGGTTAACATGCCTCCACTCCCGGAATTCTCAGTAGTTGAGGGTGGTTCCTCGCCTGTCATTGTGGTTGTGGATATGACATTCCAGGAGCTACTTGACCTCTCAGATTCTTCCGTTGTAGTAGGGAATTCCGTTGATAAGAAAACGATGTCAAATGAGGCACCTGACATCTCAGAATCCCCACCAGTTGAAGGTGGTTCAGTTGTAGTTGAAGGAGCTGTGACAATGAAATCCGTTGATGTGCTACTGAACACTACATTTTCAGTAGTTGTGGGACGCTCTGTGTCTGCCGACGTTGACCCTATGGCTTCTGTTGAGCTTTCTGGTGGCTCAGATTCTTCGGTTCCATGAACATATTCCTAAATAATTGAAATTTTTATGAGGCGTCTATGCGTAATTGTACCACACCGTTACTTTTTACAAATGAAAAGTTGCTAACTAACTTGCGGCTTAGATCAATTTGGACAAAGCCTAGTATTTTAGCATTTTGTTAGGATCTTTTTATTTTTCAACATTTTAATGCTGCGCGTTAATATTATTAGTATATCTCTACCTTTACAAGGAATGTACAAAAATCTTATCATAATATTAGTTTACACATGAGAGGTTTTTGAAAATATAAAAATATTTGTGCATTAAAATTAAAGTGCGTTAAATTAGTTTGTTGAGTCGCTGTAAATAGAAAAATGGCAAGAGCAGTTAGTTTCTGGGTTAGTTCACTCAGACACACCCACACCCGCAGAGAGAAAAGGGTTCCATTGGAATATTCGTTTACCGTACTTCAATAGGTTCATCAGGTTCTGGATCCTCACTTTCTTCCGTGGTGCTTGGCAGAGGGATTCCTGTCGTTGACGTCGTTGAAGGCCATGGGTATTCTGTCGTCGTTGTTTCTGGAATTATTTCTTCCGTTGTGGTTGGTTCCGGAGTAGCTTCTGGTGTTGTTGGAATGCTTGTGGTAGTTGTAGTTGTGGGAAAGGGAAGTTGGCCATCCTCCGATATGACGACCCCAACTACATTGGAAGGTCCGCTCTGCAAGGATACAAGAATTCGATGATATTTAGCAATCCAAATTAAATCGAAAATTGCTTTTGAACAATAAAGTAAATAATTGTTTTATTTGTAATTACCGATTGTCCCTTGTAGACTGCCTCGACTGCATAGTAGGGAATTGCTTTCTGAACAGCGTCGTAAGTGAGACTAACTCGTTCACCCGATGGAGATCCGATAACTGCCAGGATACGCTTGGTCATATCCGTAGAGCCCAGGAAGTTGTCAGGATGTGGGGCCATGAAGATTCCGAATTCTTCAGCTAGTGGGTTTAAGAAACAAGACAAAATAATTTACTACCGATTTTACATGACATAATTAAAAAGCATAGTTAGTCCCAGTTGATAACTCACGAGATTCATCTGATCCAAGAAGTTTGGGGCTTGTAAAACGAAATGTCACTTTATGACCTGGTTCAGTTGTAACGGAGAAATCCAAAATTTTCATGGGTTTGCCCTGGATAAAAATGAAGGTTGAAAGATTTTCGCTGATGACAGTTTTAAATTTAAATTTAGATGCACGCTTACAGCTTTAAACGTGGCAGTGTTCTCAACAGCCACCGTTTCACGCATATCTTGAACTCTAGAAAAGGAGCCTAGTGGCACCGCCGACAAACATCTCAGCTTTGACGAATTCTTACATCCAAAATTGATCTGGTCGAGTGGTATGAGAGCTCCAGGTTTATTAACAATTCGAATATCTTGGAATCTCCCACTTCCGCTGACGCCACTAGCTGCGACAGATATCTGATACAATCCATCTTCCAAAGGTGTGAAAACTCCCGAATAAATTCCATCATGGTCAGCAACATCGGGTAGACCCAGACCATCATCCGCTAGTGGAATAGACCAGCTAATACTATGATCTCCTCCAAGTCTTACCAACGCGGTTACATTTTCCAACCCGAGAACACGCTGTTGATTCATTTCTATTTTTGCATATATGGCGAATGGCACCATTCTGAACCCTTGCTGGCTCATGTCCAGGTAATTATGTTCCGCTGAAGTGGACACATCGATGTCAATGGATTTGCTGGTGAAGGCCGCTAATTCTCGAGGAGTGGGTCGATCTGTGTCTGCCGTGACGAGAAGAAAGAACCTGCACTCCGAATCCTTTTCGGAGGGACAATCATGCTCAATGGACCATACGGATCCCTTCGCAAATAAGAGCAAAATTTATTATCAAAATTCAAATGTCTGCAAAAATGCAACAATTCCTTACGAGATTTTGGCATTTACCTGCTTCGGATTTCTGATAAGATATGTAAAAACACTCCTCCTCGACAAATCCGAGTTTTCATCCCATTCTCCCTTTTCAATCGGTTCAGGCGTTTCTTGTTCCCCTGAAAGGTCCTTAAGTCGTATCTGGGAAGACCGGAGCTGTCTGCTTGTAGTCAAATGAACGCGCACTGTTGAGACATCATCATGAATTGGAATCTCAATAGCCTGATTTGGCTCAGTGTACTGCTTCTGGGTCTATTGTAGAGTAGATTATTATGTATGTTTATAATTGCAACAATAATTCAAAATAATTATAAAGTTAAAAAAGTACCGTCCAGCTTGAAACCGAATTCATGATGCTTCCTTGATCCAAAAGCTCATGTAAGCTTGACAAGAAACCTTCCAGTTTCTTTGCTATGTTCATTGTATCATTAATCAAATGGTAGTTCCCCGATGTTGCTTCCGTCAGGGATTGCAAATTTGTGTAAGGCATTGGAAGTCCTTGCTGGGTTTCTATTGTGAACACCTTGATGCTACTATCTTCCTTTAGACTGGCAATTACTTCCTGCTCAAAAGTAAGTTTGTCTGGAAAAAGGGTGAACAACCAGTCCAGTGTAAAATTTCTGTACTTTTGTTGAGAATTTTGCAATACTTCCAACAATTTCATTAGAATGTTAAATATACCAAATGTGTTAGCACCAGCCCCTCTTTTGACCACTAAAATCGCCGAGCCAGGCAAATGATTTCTCAGCTTTATCTTTTCCGCTACTTCTTGGATTGCCAAACCAAAGTCTCGAATTACAGGACCTCCAGGGTCCACGGACTCAAGCAAAACCCTTGTAATGAAAGAATATTCCATTGCCATATTTTAAAATATGCTTCTTGTGATTATTTTTGAAATGGGTGAGTCAAATCATACCTTTGAATTTCATATTTTACATCTGTAATTTGACCCCATGAAATTTCCTCCCTAACGTAGTAATGATCTTTGCCCTTGTTTTCATGTGGGTATGTTCCAACGGCTACATTGATCCTTTCAATTGAAGGCGTTGTCACAATGAACGTCTCAATTGCACCTAATGCCTCCATCAATACCTTCTCTGGTGTCTATGAAATTTATATGATTATTCCATCATATCATTCAGGTATACTTTACAAATTCTCAAATGCAAATGCCTTACCACTGTCCTTCCACGATCAAGCAAAATGTACAACTGCGGTGATCTAGAATCCTTAAGATATCTAAATGTTGGTGTGGGAGGAGTTTCGCTACATGATGTGGTGCTTGTGTAATCGTCACACGTTCGAATTACTTCCCAAACACTTCGATGACTACAGAATAGGTTTTGTCGGTTGGGAGCCGCATGATTATGAGTTTTACTGTCACAGAATTCTGTCACGGAGTCCATCCAGTGAAAGTGTTGCAGTGAGGAATTTGCAGTGTTTGAATCGGACGGAATAAAACGACAATCGTCCGCAGGCCCTCTGACTGCAAGTGGATCACATCGATCCGAAACTTCCCCTTCACTGAAAGTATTTTATAAAAATACTAAATTGTTTGTCACTTTTTTGTAAGATGAGGATAATTAGGTAAGGACTTACATCGTAAGGAAGTCTCCTGTAACTTCTTCATTGTTGCAACCAGTAGCTTGCCACTTTGGTTCAAAGGAGGGTTGTGCGTAGAAATATGGAAATTGGGTATCTCCAGGAGTTCCATGTTCCTCCCAAACACCGAACCGGTAGCGAGCCCACAAGTTTACCAATGATTTTGCTATCAACAAATAAAGTTTATAATGATAACCCTCTTCAAAAATTACGATTTATATCACTTTCTGCCGAGATTTGAAACGTAATAGTGAAAGTACCTATTGGCCCGTAGTCGCCAACAATGCCCTGTCTGAAAAACGTATCGGGAAGCTCAACATACTGACCGGAGGTGCCACACGCATTAGGATTTATAACATTAGGAGCAGCGACGTCCCCTGACATTCGAAATTCTGAATTTTCCAGTGTTTGCCTAGAATTACGCATGCATATAAATATAAATTTATAATATTGAGAGCAAGATCGTAAAGCGGTAAGATATTTTCAACTTGTATAAATTGACTTGCCATGTTGCATCATAATTTAGGTGAAAGGTCCACCAATTTCCAGGTATGAGAACTTCAACCGAATTGATATAAAATCTTTTGTTTGTTGCTCTCCATAATTCCTCTGAAAATGCCTCCATTCCAGTCTGAGACAAGAGAACAACTCATTGTCATTAATTCAAAGGACCCACTGTACAATAATTGGATATAAAATTCAGGAAAAACTTTCTTACCCGAATCTCATTCATAAAATCTGGATCATTTATTGGTTCTCTTGTACTAGGCTCCACACCAATTACGATATCGTAACCTCCATTTGGACTCAAACGAATTGCATGACTGCGATCTGAGAGTACACTTAAAACTACCACTAGCACCCACGACACGTACTCGACGAATTTCAGACGTGACATTTTTCACGTGTGTACTGGAATTTGATGAACTAAAAATCACTTATTTTCACGGAATTGCACAGGACGTATAGATGTAAAGCTAGTGGGAAAATTGTATGCAAAAATGCTGGACCAAAATGCTAACTCGGACTCCGAAGATTTGAAACGTTTTTGGATGGCTCGAGTTTTCGCTTTGAGATTTAACTTGCAAAACAGTTATGCGATATGATTCGATGAAGTGCAGAAGCTTTGTCTTTTATACTCAATCACTATCGAAAGCAGCAGCACATCCCAGTTGTTTTATTTGTGGTCTGATTTTTTTTGCAAAAATACTTATCAACATAAACACATTTCACAACTTTTCCCCAATGTCATTCAAAAATTATCTAAACATTGACCAGGAAGCATGGATTTGCACAGTTCCACAAACGCGTGCACCCAAACAAAGCAAAGTACGTCAAGACGGAGTTCTCGCCCAGTGATTGAGTTCCGATAGTTCTAAATCCATTTTAATGGACACACCTCACCTCACTTACATTTGTCAATCAATAATACAACAACAACGGATAAACTTTTTGGCATTATCATGGCCTATCTGCATGATATAACACAATGCACACACTCGCAATGTCGCAAATTCGTATGAAATGAGATGGTCGTGGATTCACTTCGTTTGATTTATTTATTTATTTATTCCAATTCGGAAGTTGCAACTGCGCATGCAGCCCACGATTGACAGTCCGAGAGGAAGTTGATAAGAGCTTCTAACGATGATTTGGAAGCGCAAAAACTAACACAAACAACAGAAATAATACTGCTACCTTATATATTAGTTGATAAGTTGCAGATAACCTCTGGAACGTAGCAGTCACCTACAACTTTTCAGCTTCATGTTTATTTATGGAAAACAAAATTGTTTGCTTTTTGATACTCTCGCTTTATTTGTCTTTGCATTTAATATTTTTGATTGACAAATATGGAATTCTGGTTTAGTAGTGCTAATCTGTGTTTCACTGAGTCATTCTCGTGTTCCGGAAGGAAGGAAGTATGTATATAGTTTCGTGATTGCTCTCTTTCCAACGCATGCAAAAAATGTTTTTCTTTATCCAAATCCTCGAAATTCCAAACTCCTAATCCAAATTCACAGAAGCTTTGCACAGGTTCAACAAATCCAAGTTCCGTATATGTAACTAAAATTTTCCGATGTAAACTTTATCCTTTATTGTTGCGGATATTAATTAATGCGTTCATTAATTTATACGTATCGTATTTGCAGTTCGCCGGAAGGAACAAAATGAACGCAAATTATGCAGGTGACTAGAGAATCTTGTTTATACAATTCAATCTGTACCATGCGTTTATGATTTTCCTCTTACAAATGTTATCTTTCGAACTAATCGTTGGCTAGAATCTGATATTTTTGAGCACACTTACACTTACTTTGTTAGTTTAAAGCTGTATTCAACCCAAACCATTTTATAAAAAGCAAGCATATAAATCTATCGCCTTGTGGCTTGCCTTTTCATTGTGGCAGTCGAAATTGCTGTTGTAGCATGGGCTCAAAACGCTTAAAAAGTAATTACATTGATGTTGGATGTTGCATTATGCATAGAATACAAGACTATATGCTATATTCAAGCAACATGAATTAACTGAAAAAAGTATTAATTTAGCAGAGATGCGAGACGCGACACAACATCTAAAGATCATCCCAGAACACAAAGTTTTTCTTGTCTCGGTCTCGGTATTTGATGACATGATGACACAGATTTCCATGCATAAAAGAGTCTAAGGTAAGTGGCAGTGATAGGATAAGACAAGAGGGAACCCTGTGATGCTTATTCCTTCAGTTCGAAAGATGCATTTGGGAAGTTATGCGATGCAATGTGATGATGATCATGATTATAGGGGGAGCGGAGCAGCGGCACACGCCACACGCTGCAAGGCGTGATATATGTGGTTGCTTACAAACACGTTCCGGTTGCATTTCACTTATCATCAGTGTTCCATGTAAAAAACTACAATAGAATAGAAGCATACTTAATGCTAGTACTCCCGTTGTGAATCCCATCAATTCACAAATAGACACAAAATAATAGTCGCTGTATCAGAATGAGAACATGTATAGTAGGTAGCTATATATATCTACATAGTTTAGATAATTAACCGGGTCTGACGTTCACCCAGTTTATTGAATCTAAGCCAAGTGGAGAAATTTTGAATGCATCATGGATTTCAAAAAGTGAGAGAGAGAGAGGAGGATCAAATACTAAAGACAGGTACACCGCACATTATTCTCGTTGCAGTCGGCAAAATCCTTTAAGTTATATCTTGTGTGGGAATGGGAGACCCACGCGAGTTTGTTCGTCCTTGTTTGACATGCGAAATAAAAACACAAACGACACAATAACAAAGTCGGTTTTTTCTCTCTTTCTTACGCTCAAAATTTTGGTGTCTCTAAACGAGTAGAATTTCAAAGGTCGTTAGTGAAGGCATTCGGGAAATAAAAAATTTCTAGAGCATGCATGCAGTCATTTCTGAATATGACACAGACACACACAGGGAAACATGCATTCATTGTCACCAGTGGAAGTCATGAGATTTTTGGAGCTCACACGAACCAAGTTTGTCTCATGATTTCATGAGCAAGCAAACTCCTTTTTTCGTCTTGAGACAGAGCCAAAGTTGAAGAGACAACGAGGCTGTCATCTGAAAATTAGCGAGTTGTTGTAAAAGAGATCCTTCCATAACGTAACTAATATGAGAGGTTCAGACCAACCTTAGAAATAAACCTAATTTTTCTAATTGCGAAAGCTTGCACATCTTGAGTTTTGCTCACACGTTCCATTCCATTCTACCACACACACAAGATTATATGTGCAAGATTTCGTTAAGACGTGAAGTAGAAAAGCCAAAGGAGAAAAGTAATGTGATATCAAGAGTTTTTTTCATGAAGTAGTGAAGTACACTTTTTCTTCGACTTTTGCAAGCCGTATTTTATGGCTTGCCATGTAGTAAATAAAATTGATACGGTCTTGAAAGGACGTCGGAACACACTCCATTTATTTTCTCACTTTTATGTGCGTGAGGATATCAAAACAATGCAATTCAAGTGGTAAAAAAGGAGCCGACTGAAAATTTTACTATTTTCGCTGTGATGGTGTTAGCCTGTTATTTGGAACATTGAAAATGAGACATTGCATCGTAGTCTTGGCGTGTACACCTCTAAAATAGAATAGAAGGAGTAACACTGTAAAAGTTATTTGCACACACGATTTTTGTAAACTTCGACACTATACTTTTGACAATGATTTATGATTTTTTGTCAACAGAATTTGGTTTTCTTAAGATATATTATCTATGTAAACTTAGAAATATTGCAAAAGAATGTTTATTTTTTCTCTTTGTACATTTTTTAAATATTTATACCTGATGCTTGAAACAAGGACTCAAATCTTTGCTTTTATTGTGGAATTGATCCTCGTGGCTGGTTTGTGGATGGAGGTGTGATTTTACCAATTACCCTGTTCCGCCGTGTCCACATGAAGTAGCCCACACCGACTATAATAGCAACGGCAATTATCACAGCGATAGTTATGACTGCAATCCCAACAGGCTTCTTTGCCCAAGGCTTCTCTTCTTCTGGTCTAGGAGATGATGTTGAAGATATGGGCATCCCTGACTCAGTTGTCCCTGTCCCGCTACCATCGGTTGTGGATGATGTTGACCCGGTCACTGGAGAGCTCGTTGTTGTACTAGAACTACTTTCAGTTGTTGGGATCGTTGGTGGAGCTTCTGGAAAATCTCCGTGAACTTCGATATTTGAAATTTTACTCTGAAAGCATGCACATAATAATGTTAAATCGACCCAGTTCAAATATCTATAAAAATGAAATAAGTATGAACTTTGAGTATGCAACTCTGGTGCATACTTCTCCTTACCAGCATTTGTCTGTAGGATGATCTGATAGCGTAATATGTCGTGCTTGTGGGGCGTGCAACACGCAAAAATTGTGCAGATCCCGGCACGCCTGGATTTATGATAGGGACTATTGGAACTTGTGCCTGATTTTCAAAATCATTGATTAAGCTCTCCTTATTGGATGATTGGCGAATGTCATATGAAGAAACTAAAAAGTTTAGAAGAATATACGAGTGTATATTTATCACCAAATCACAACCAATCACAAAAAATTGGTGACCACTTTGATTGTTTGATTTATGCCACGTACCACTAAATAAAAGGCCTGGAAGTGATGGAGCAAACCAATTCAGCCTAATGAAGTCAGCCTGCCCATCCGGAGTTACATATAACGAGTTAATTTTTGTTGGCGCAGGCTACAATGGGGAAAACGAGATTAATAGAAATGCGCATAGTTAATTTAATCATAATTAAGAAAATGTTTTACTCACTGCATAATTTGTTGTGCCTGAAACAAGGACATTAATTGGAAGCTCGACTGTCTCCAAAAATTCACTCGGCAATGTTTCAACATTACACCTTGCCCCAATGCAATCCATATCACCTTGGTCGACTGGAAGTAATCGCGGAGTATAATTAGGGTAGTCAGAAGAAATCAGGTTTGAATGTACTTGTGCCCTGGAAGGAAGTCCTCTGACCACTACGGAAACATGGTAGGTGCCATCTCTGGCAGGTACAAAGTATTCAGAATATGTCCCATCGAGAGCCAGTGTATCCGGCGACCCTCCACCATTGTCACTAAGACTTAGCTCTGTCGTGACTCCTGTGTTCGCTTCCGTTATTATCGCAGTAACTTGTGCATTGTTAACTGTAGCTCCAGATTTCATTATCTGTCGTAAATTACATGTTTAGATTTAGAGTACTTCTGGTCATATCGATTTTCTGGTTCTAAGTATGGAGCTATACCTTGGCGAACAACACTGGCGGTTCAGTATTAGACAAATCAACGGCAGATTCTTCAAGACTGGTAAATATCGAAATCGTCACGTTTTCCACGTTATCCGTTTGAATATCAGTTCGAACTAGTAATGTGCATGATGTACATGTGGAGGATATGCCGAGTTCTGTATAAGGATTCTATTCGAAAAATGTGAGAGGTAATATGTCGAAGGTACATATATATACATGATGCGCTCAGTTTCAAGTAAATAACTCCAACTTACAATTTTCTCATAAGGCAAACTAATCAAATATGACCATTTGCTTCCTTCTTCCAGCCAATCCTGATGCTTCCTGAGTACAAGCCCTGTCAAGGGAGTAACCCCTGTGGAACTTACACCGTTAACCTCGAAGCTTTGGGCTGAAAGGCTCCCATCAAATGTGGAAAAATATGCTTGAACCCTTCCCTGAGAAACTTGAGAGCCTGAGTTGGGAACTGTGACAAAGACGGGACTTCCAACGGCTAATGGGGTTCTCCTTACCTGAACAATAAAATTATGTTTTAGAAAACGGGACATATTTCAAGTTTTCGTATAAAAATAGCCTCATAAAAGATGAAAATTTATTACCGTTCTGAAATTCTTTCTCAAATCCATGTAACTTTCATTTTCGTCCAGAATTTTGTGCATGAAATTGAAAACGTGGGATAGAGCGGTTTGGGCTTCTCCATAGTTTGTAAGCACAGTGTGCAAACCTCCCGTCATCTTCGCCAATTCGTTTAAGTGAGCAACACCAGAGTGACCTGGGATTGTTAGCTCAATTGAGTTGAACACGACTCCTTGCTCGTTGAGAGCATGAATTATATCCGATTCGGGGAGATAATTGCCTGTGTCACATATGGTTCTGTATGATTTATAATGAATATCTTCTTGAAATTGTAAAAAGAACTGTAGTTTTATCCATATACCAAAGTTTTCCAGATCAGCTCCATATTTAACTACAAGCATCACAACTTGATTTGTATGACCCTTGACTTTGATTTCGTTTATAGCTGCAGCGATCGCTTGAGAAAAATCCCTTTGCAGGGAACCATTCAATTGCAAATTTCCAATAGTGCTAAAAATTTCAAATAAATTGGTCATTGATGAGTGTCAAAAATTGTCTTTCTATACTTTTAGGTGGAATCCAATAAGCATGAGCCGTTCTCATTACTCGAGAAATTGATCGAAATTATCACCAACTGAAGTCCAAGGGATTTCATTACGAACACCATTTTCGCTGGAAAAGGATGACACTGCTGCAACGGTAGCTAATCTTCTGACATCTCCAAGAAAGTTTATTAAAGCTCTTGGAATCTGCAGAGCTAGTGACAATGGTCCCTGCAAATAATTTTTAAGTTTCAGTTTAATCATCTTCCAAATTCATTTCAATATGTAATTTTTTGAAAAATTTCAATTCAAAATTCAACCTGAATTTGTCCTCGGTCCAAGAGAATGTAAAGTATCGGTTTAGGATTATGCTTCACGATTTTAAATTCTGTTTGTGGAACGGTCGTGTTGACAGGAGCAGTGACTACCATGTAATCCTGCGTTTCTCGAATAACTTCCCAAACAGACCGATAGTCACAGAAAGCGTTTTGCCTGTTGGGGGCAAGCCTATTGTGGTTACTCTCGTTGCAAAAGCTTGCAATGGATTCGACCCAGTGGAAATGCATCAGTGATGTGGTTGCCGTTTGACCTGACCCATCTGGCACAAATCGGCAACTTGACGAAGCATTCAGAGTATCGATTACTGAGCATGGTTGCTGTGAATTAGTTCTGCATGAAAGATGCCAAAATAAGTATTAATTCCTTCAAACAACATATCCTCAAGGAATATATCAAGAAATTGCATAATTTATATTATGTACATGTAGCTTCCTGTAATTCCTTGGTCTGAGCATCCTGTGACCAGCCACTCCTGACTTGACAGTTCTGGATAAGCATACGGGAATGTCGAGTCTCCAACATAACCATGTTCTTCGTGAACACCCCAACGATATGTGGCCCATAAATTCAGAAGAGCTTTCCCTGTTGCAACAAAACATGCTTGCTTATAGATATAGGAAATACATGCGTTTGACAGGTCCTTTGAAATATACTTACAAGGTGGCCCATAAGACCCAGAACCTGACGTCGCAAAGAATGACAAAGGAAGCTCAACATACTGTCCTGGCTTTCCACAAGTGTTTGGGTTAAAAGCATAAGGACGATCTGCGGTGGAGGTTATTCTGATGCTAGCCTGAGTGTATGTCTGGCTACACATTTTTGGAAGACATTAAATCGTTTAGTTTAGCTATCAAATCACAAAGTGTATATAACATTTAGAAATCATACTTCGTAGACTCGGTTGTATTCTCTACGGTCCAATTACTGGGAACCAGAATATCCACAGATTTGATGTAGAAATGACGTTGGGAAGCGTCCCATAATCCAGCGGAAAATGATTCTAACGAAGTCTACAAATTTTGTAAAATAAATAAATAAAATACTTGCGTATAGGTGGGGTTCTTCAGTTTGTTCAGGTCAAATCAAAATCAAAGTCTACCTTAATATTTTGTATGATAACTTCCGGATCTTGATTTTCGGGAGGAGGGATACTTTCATCAAAACCTAAGACAATGCTGTAACCTCCAGATTCATCTGGTAAGGTTGAATTATGACATGGAGTAACGAGCGCTAATGTAATTAAAATCAAATTCAATAAGAACCAATAGCTTAATCTTAACGGATCCATTATGTTTGTGTGATAAAAATCAGATCCAAATGAAACTTATTATTTTTTGAATATATATCCCCTGACCCTTGCTTTTAATTCATGTTCAAGGAAATCAGTTTAATTAATTTACACAAGACTACTGGACGCAGCACACATTGAATGATTGAATCATATTAAAACTGCCAGTGTGGCTGAGGATGCGTAACAGATAAATATCGATTCTCAACTTTTCTTTTCAGAAGCTGATTCAGCATACCAAAATAGTTTACGAATTACTCATGCCATGTTTTGAAGCACCGCTATTACTTGATAAGAATTTCAGGCAAGCTTGTATTTACACAGGAATATTTGTGCAATACACCTTCAAAGGAGATTTATTACGATTACGCACGGATTTGGTGATGAATGATGAGAAAGGTTAATACTATCACAAGGGATTAGATTACTAGTGAGGCATATGAAGGAAGGGAAAAGTTTTTGCAAAATGGCAAAAGGATTTACGGTTAATACAAAACCATGATATCAGTCCGCGCATGATTATATTATGACAGTGATTATTATCAAAGCTCGATTTTTTACGCAAGAGCTATATTCACATACATAGATTTCTTTCATATAAAAACGGTTCGAAGTGTACCCTATGAGATAAAATCACAAATATGCTAAGCTGAAACCCGAAAACTTATCCAGTTTAGGACTTTGACTGATTATCGCAAATCGCAACATGACTGTGATTTGGGCATGAGATTTTGTTTGTTATAAATGTTATAATATCCTATCGTCCCATTGTCTGCTTTCTCGTTACATATCCTACACCCACAATGTATGCTACCGACAAAAATTCATAAAAAACGAGAATTCCAGAGGTGGAAACCAACCGAATACCAACTACTAACATAGGGTGTGGTATATTACCTCCTTTAGAATGGTTAAATGAGATGAAATTAAAGCATCTTTCATGACATATATAGAAGTTTAATTATAAGATGTTCTGGTAATCCGGTAATTCAAATATAGTCCACACTAAACAATAGTTACAATTTCAAGATGACATATAGACACGTATAATTATGCACTTATGTAGAGTATACATTGAAATATATATATATCATATATTAATTTAACAATTAATACAGTTTTGTCAGACTGAATAAAACGAGCAAACATGACAAAACAAATCCATTCGTAACTCCGACAAATGAGGCAGCACCTTCAGTAGAACTCGTTCCAGGATCTGCTGTAGTCGTTGAATCGGTTGGTGGTTCGTTCGTCGAACTTGAAGAAGCGGTGGGATCAGTTGGTGGCTGATTCGTTGAAGTTGAAGGAGCAGTGGGGTCGGTTGGTGGCTGATTCGTTGAACTTGAAGAAGCGGTGGGATCAGTTGGTGGTTGATTCGTTGAAGTTGAAGGAGCAGTGGGGTCGGTTGATGACGTTGGCTCCGAAGGTGTGGAGGGCACAGTTGTTGAATCTGACGGAGTCGTTGCAGTGAATGCTCCTATGAACTCAGCAATATTTGATAACGCACTCTGCAAAAATTACATAATTACATGTGTTATGTTTCTTGTTTCTCAGACATTATATAATATCTTACTTACGGAATGCTATTTAAGGAATTATGCACATATGCAATTCGTGATATAACAAGGAACTCACCCGTTTTCCCCTGTACACTGATCGCACTGCATAGTAAGTTGTCGTCATTGGTTTGGTAATACGTAGGCTCTCCAGACGGCCTGGAGGTTGAGGGCTAAACGTTGGTGGCAGCGGTACAGGAGCTTGATTGTCAAAGTCGTTAATAAGCAGCTCTCTTGTCGGGGCCGAGCGCATTTCATAAGACGTAGCTAAAAAGTATTGCGTTAAACCGAAACGTAAAAAATTTGGATATGAAAATTATTGAACCTTAACTGAAAAGTATATACCAGCTATCAGTCGACCGGGAATGATTGGTGAGTGCCAAAACAAATCTATTTGTCCAATAGTAGGACGGTCCAGTGTTCCCAAAGTAAATATTTTGGTTGGGGTAGGCTATATCGTGGGAATATTATTTGTTAGATCATCAGAAACTGAAATCTCTAGTTCAAGATCATGAAATTCATGTGGATTGCCTTACACTGTAAAGAGCAGTTTGCACAACACTAAACGGACTTGGAAGCTCAATAGCTTGTGCGTAGCCCTCAATGGTTTCTGCCTCGCAGTTTCCAGCCCCACAGCCAAGGTCACTTTGATCTACAGGTAAAAGCCTGATGAAAGAGCCTTCATTAATTTGTTTCCGTTCACTTTTCATGCTAGTTCGCAATAGCGGGTTTCCTTCCACTGAAATGGTCAATCTGAATTCGCCATCCGTTTCTGGAGCGAAGTATTCAGAGTAAATTCCATCCAACTCCTGAACATCCGGAGCACCTTCGCCATTATCAACAAGGCGAATCTGTGTTGTGCGAGAGGTAGCTGTTTCCGTCAACGTGGCGATAACAATAGCATCCCGCACTGGTATCCCATTTTTGGTCACCTTTGCAAACATAGTTACTGGTTGCCCACTTGACAAGTCCGCAACTCCACTTTCTAACGAAGTGAGTACTTCAGCTCTAATGTCGTCGATATTGTCTTGAAAATCCGCTCTGGCAAGGATATTGCTTACACATCCACCAGTAGATCCGGGGCATGAAAGCTGTACACCAATTTGAGAGGAGCCACTCTACGCGCATAATAAAATTTTCGCACATGAAAGAATTTAATAGAGAATTAATTATTCCATAATAATTAAAGTTAAAAATAGGTGCATTTTATTATACCAATTCAGATTGGGGGATAGCTAAGCTGTAGGTATACTTGCTGCCCTGTTCATTCCAGTCACGTGTTGGTGTTCGCAGAGTAAAGGTTAATTGACGAGGGGGGACTGGTGGGTCTGAGTAATTGTATCCGGTGACGGTGAAGTTGCTTGCCGTAAGATTGGCATTAAACGTGGAAACGTAGATTTGCAGAGATCCTCGAATTCCGCTTGGAATTAAAACAGTTGAAGAGAGGGAAGGTCCATCTCTTCGAAGCTGAAGTAGCAAATATTTTAAAACAAATTGGTAGTCCTTATATGAAGCTATAGTCTATGAAAATGGCGTATCATATGTAGTTTTGAAAATTACAGTTCTAATGCGTTTCCTCAAATCTGTGTAATCCGTTTGAAGGGTTCTGCACACATAGGTGAGAACATTTCTGATACTATTTTCAGCCTCTCCAAAGCTGTTTAAAAGAGTGTAGCCTCCTCCCGTCCCTTGGGAAATCCGTGCCAAGTGGGAGAAACCAGAACTGCCTGGGAAGTTGAGTTCAATCGAGTTGAAGATTATGTTTCCTTCGTTAAAAGCGTTGAGAACTTCTGACTCTGCTAAATATCCTCCTACAATATGTGTACGAATAGAAATGAAAACGATAGTAAAAATATCGTATATTATTTAATTTAGATCCACCACGCATGTAAAGGTTCACGCACCAAAGCTGGCAACGTCAGCACCATATTTGATCAATAGAACGACAGCTCCATTAGGATGATTTCTTTGTTTCACTTTCTCCGCTACCGAGATAAGTGCTCTTGAGAAATCTCGCTCCAGTGGACCATTCATTTTGAGATCTCCAATAGCACTGTTTCCGAGAATAATTGAAAAAAGTTTTATTCATCTGAATCTAAATGTGAATGGCTTCCTTAAAACATTCGGAGCAATATAACTTACACGAGAAATGCATCGAGATTTGTGCCAATTTCGGACCATTCAACAAGGGAAGTAACGAAATCTGAGCCACTTCCTGGATAAGCTCCAATAGATGCCACGGTATTTGCCAAACTGGGATCAGTGAAGTAGGGGGAAAGTAGTCGAGGAAGTTTGTTGGCAATTGAAAATGAACCCTTTAATTCGGATGCGAAAATATCGAGTTCGAGAGTTTATGATATTCCTTTTATGAAAGCGCTTGTAATACAAGGTCTGACGCTATAGCGCGCTATAATAAAATTTCATGCAAACCTGAATTAGACCACGATCAAGAAGCAGATAGAACACAGGCGTTGCACTGTGACTCACGGTTCTGAAAGTTATTGGACGGATTGAAGCATTTTGTGGGGTTGTTACAGCAAGATAATCAGGAGTTTCCCGAATAACTATAAAAAATTAAAATCATACTCATACTTCATATATCATGTTCTTTAATGGTAACAGAACAGTTTGGTATTTTTTCCATATTCCCGTCCTTACCTTCCCAAACACTCTTGTGATCACAAAGGGCGTTCTGTTTATTTGGCGAATGCTTATCGTGAGTGTTCTCATCACAAAAGTGTGTAACTGACTCAATCCAATGGAAGTGCATCAGCGAAGTGGTGGCATTTTGTCCCACTGGGGCCGGTACAAATCGGCAACTACTGGAAATTTCATCTTCAGACTCACAGGCTTGCTCAGGGTTTTCTCTGAAAATTATTTCAATTGTTACATGGAGGACTCTTATTGCAGAAGCATGGGATATTTTGGACTATTTAATTTGAAATCGTAGAATAGCTAATTTAATATGGCTTATGTACAGGTCTACAAAGCTCCCTGAAATCGTCTCATCTGAACATCCCGTAACGGCCCAATCTCTGGAATAGCCATCCCTATACGCATATGGAAACTTTTCATTTCCAGCATATCCATGTTCAGAATGAACTCCCCACCTATACAACGCCCACGTGTGGAGGAGTGACTTCCCTGGAACGGAGTAATAATAATGACCACTTCAGACAAACGTGGCAAGTATCATTCAATTAAGCTAATGAGACATTTGTAAATGATTTTACAATGTAATCCATAAGGTCCACTATTTGCTGCACTAAAGAAAGAATCCGGAAGCTCAATGAAATTTCCAGGTTGACCACAAATGTTCGGATTTTCAGCATGAGGATATCTCACAGTTGGAGACAACCGAAGATCTGATGTTGGGAAGCTTTGTCTAATTTTTGAGAAGTTATATAGGCTTGTTACTCCAAAATTGCATTTTTTATAAAAATAGAAACCTACTTTAGGAATGAACATATTCATTTTCATTACGTTGTTGCTGCCGGAATATCAGATCCAGCACTCCAACTACTTGGAATCAAGATATCCACAGACCTCAGGTGAAACTGATAGTTTGTCGTCATCCACATGTGGTTCGAGAAGACATTTAACGAATTCTAAATGAGAATTCAAAACCATTTTAGCATATTATTATTTATCATGGCCTTATATTCCCTGTTGCATGATTTATAATCGATTGAGCAAACCAAGTCGCATTTTTGCTCTTGTGTAAATTTACTTCACTTTCACCGTGTGTGCATAGTGCAAATGACCACTGCGGTGGTCTTCATAACAAAATCTCATCAATCATGAATTTCCTTCAAGTAACTTGTGCTATGTGCTATTGCCTGATATCCTGTCGATGTCAGGTACAGAGACACGAATGAATGAATACATTCGGGGTCGTCATGATGTCATGAACGATATGAATTCTATATCCATGAACATTTAGAAGCTATATCGAAGTGTGCTCGTGGTTGTTTGCACATTTCTCTCTCATATTTCACATTTTTGCTCATAAAATACCCTCTTGCATGTATTTCACATAGACATATACGTGCGAGCATATGCGAAGATACTCTCAAAACCCAACCTTGTGCAAATTGTAAAGAGGCACAGAGGCGAGCTTGTGTCACTCTGCTCGTCTTTGTTCAGTCCGGTGCTCGGAACGAAACAGAGGTTGAGAGCAACACTTTTCAACGAGTGCCGAAATAGCTCAGTTGGGAGAGCGTTAGACTGAAGATCTAAAGGTCGCTAGTTCGATCCTGGCTTTCGGCACAATTCTTTTTGCACATTTTTGACTCACATTTTTTGCACCTTTTTACATGGTTTTATGTCTCGTGTGTAAATGCCATAATTAAATAGAACAATTATCGTATTTCCTACAAATAGTAATGTGAGCACAATTTTTGAAAACGTGTGCAAAACATTTTTGCCATGCATTTCGCATTGATATTGATGAGTTGAAAACGCGAATTGCAGCACTAATTGAATTGCAAGTTGGGGATTTGATTAAAGTATGAATATGAATATATGAAATACCTTAATGTTCGAAATATAGCGAGCCGCTCCTCCACTTGGCACTGGGCTATTTTCATCGATGGCGACAAGGACTTCGTAACCCCCATCACTGTTAATTTTTACGGCGTTCCTCAACTGAAACTGTAGGAGTAGGAGAATTCCTAGAATCAAAGAATGGCGAAAATGTCCCATGCTGAATTTTTGGCTTCTCGAGATATTTTATTATACTTTGCGAGATTAAAAAAACTACACGTTAATCTTTAGTTGCGTGCACTAATAGTTCCAGAAAAGAACTAATCATTTTTAGGGTGTTATGCAAGAATGAAGAAATATATAACCGCATTGTCTTATCACGAGTAGATGTAGTTTACAGAGGCGAAGTAAAAACTGCGATAAATATATAACATACATGCAATAAAAGGTGACTATATTTGAATTAACGGTGCAAATTTCCCCATTGATATTTAAAGATATAAGATGTATATGTACCTACACACATTCATCACAATAAATCTTTTACTTTTGCAGACTTAATAAAAAAACTGTATTACTTCCCCTTATCTCATTGTGTACAATGTCATGGGTAAAGTTAGATCACGCATACATAAAAAATTTGTTAACTAAAGTTTAACCAATCCTCATACGTGTTATGACTCATTTGGCAATAATAAACGTGGCGCACGAAGAAAGGAGTTGATTCTATTCAGTGGTAACAATATACTAATAAAAACTGGCGAGAGAAGTTTGCTTACACATCCAGGTAAACGTTTGCCTGACAATGACAAACAAATTCGCAGTTAATTAGTCGGCATTCACATTTATATCTGCGCACACGGAACTGTTATTGTATATTACCTGCATGAATAAATGTATAAAGGTGAAACATCACACAAGCTTAATAAGACACGGATTTCGGATTTATACGGGATTTATCCCAAAATCCGCAAATCTCATCACTGTTCCATGAAATCTCTGCATTTTGTAGTTCCACGTTCCATTCCAGTTCCATATAAGCGTTATCAGAGATAAATGTAATTCATCACCGCAATACAAAACCAGCATAATCCAAATCCATTTTCGTTCGTTGTAAAAGCATAAAGCATCACGATAAAACAGAGAGGCTGGTCAAAAAAAATGCGATAAAATACTTGCAAAATCCTTGTAATTTCATAATCATTAAAATGCTATATTGTAGTTCATAAGGTCAGCACAGTCACAAATATGTACCTAATTGTAACGTATTTAAGTGTATTTAATTCAACATTTTTTGATGTATTCATGAAGAATAACATTTTTAAATACGCACAGAATGGCCATTGGCCTCTAAATAACTAACTATCCTAAGGACAAATCAGTAATGAATGAATGATCTCCATCGACGTAATCACATGCTTAATTAAATATTAAATCATTAATTACTAAGTAAGTAAGCACTGCAAAGAAATAATCATGGAGTTTCACATCTCCCCAATAACCAAGAACTCAACAAGATACCAATTACTTTTTACTTTTACTAAAACTAAAGACAATTAAGTTCATGTTTATGTTTACCCTGGTCATTGCACATCATTATAAATTAAATTCAGTGAAATTCTTTCCAAATATTTGTTGTAAGCAATCAATCAATTATCAATAAAATTAATATCGAGAATCAGCGTAATAAAACATTTGCTAATTTCTCCATGCATTCATTACGCCTTCCATGAAAATGCAAGTAACCCCATCCTTCACCGCGTTGCTCTCCAGCACGAACTGTACATGTGCATTCAGCTATTGTTCTCGTCCTCTTGTGTACCTTCGCAAAGCTAAGTTCACACTTTTTGTCAAACAATTTGTGATTTCTCATTTTCCTTCAAATTGCGTCTTTAATTACACTTTAATTAACAAAGGAACACGTGATTGATTTATTGGATAGAGTATTGAACGGCAGAAGTTTATTGATTTGTATACATGTTTTTTTCCTGTGAATGATTGGTTGTTTACAATATTCACGATTGATTTTGGTAGGCTTTAGTGCATGACGCAATAACGTTAAAAGTATAAATATTTTTAAAATGAACCGAGTTTTTCAGTCATCCCTTTGCCAGTTAATACACCTGAGTAGGAGGAGCGTAATTTCAGGTATTAATTATCGATTGTGAACTGTCAGTTTTAAATGTATAGTTCATATAGTTATATATAACATAGATTGTTGATTGCACTTTTATAGGCAATGGAGGACCATGTTTAAGACTGCTTCACTTCGATCTATCACACGGTAGATTTGTCCCGGTGGCATCAGTATTTTCATCAAATATTCATACATCTTCGATAGCCGAAGCGGAGGAGAAGGAGAATCCAGATAATCAACAAGATGAGCAGCAGCAAGAATATGATAAGGGCGATGGTGGGGGCAAGGGCAAGAAGGAGAGTGTAATTGATCGTATCCGAAGATTGAGTATGACTCCAGCTGATGAATATGAACTAAGTGAAGCGGCTCAAGAAAAGGCCAGAGAAATGGCACTAAAACGCAAAGAAAGGGGAGAGGAGTGGACATTGGATCAGAGAAATTTACGGCCAGGAGTGCAACAACAGCAGCGTATGGGAAACGATTGGTATGGAGAAGAACGTTATGGGTATGATCGTTATGGAAGAGATTACGATCGGGGGAGTACTGATCGTTATGGAAGAGGCGGCAATGACAGAGACTATGGCCGGAACCGGTTCAACATGGATCGATTTGATGGAGAAAGGGATTTTAGGGGAGGAGGTGACCATAGGTCAGCAGGAAATAGGCGAAGGTCTTGGAGAGATTACGAAGAAGATGAAGAAGACTCAGGCAACTTCGGGCGACGTTCAGCAGCTGGATATGAGGATGACAGGGATGTTGACAAACCTGAGGACTATGAAGTAGAAATGCAAAAGCTTCGGGAGCGACTGAATGAACAAAAAGCACAGAAAGCGTCCAAGGGATCTTCGGAAGCAGGAAAAGTTGAAAGGTCGGAAAGTACACCTTAACTTATCCTAACAATGATCTTTATAAACGTTAAGGAAACCTGTTGATTAAGTTAATGAAATATGGCACTCCGTGTTATGTGTGACCTGGCTGGACTGCTTTGTTAGACGTTTTTAATATACGATTACAGCTTAGAGATACTTAGAATTTTTAGTGATAGAGATAGCACTTCCTATTATATCTGTTTGCTAACATAACTTTTTGTATAATAATCTGATTTTTCTAGTCCGAAAATAAATTTGCTTCAAATGACCCGTCACTAATATACGTTCTTATTTTATTTCGCAGTGATATGACTCGTTCACAACCTCATTTTCAAAGTATATCGCATCATGAAAAAAGTTCCTCGTATCGCGGGGAGCGTCAATCATCATTGGAGATGGGCGAATTTGGTTCATTGTCTCGAGATCGAGATAGAAGGCCTCCTTCATTAAAACAAGAAGACTTTGTTAATTTGAATGTAGCTGCAGATGACCCGGATTCATTCGGTACGTTAACAGTTGGTCCTGCACTAGTGAAAGATCATGTGGGAGCTGCAATCCAGAAGGAGTTACAGGAAGAAGCAAAAGCAAATTCGCCAATTGCCGATGTCGAGGAAGAAGAAGATGATAGTAGGTTTATTCCACCACCTGGTTCTGGTCAGCGATGGTCGACTCCAAAGTTAGTTACCACAGTCCGTGGACTGTTAGAAGAGAAGAAGGTATTTTACTTGGATGATGAATTATTGCACATAAATAAATCATCATGAGATTAATTCTCGTCTTTCCGTTAACATGTAATTTTGACATAGTTAAAGGAAGCTGTGGATCTATACCTGAACGTCTTACGCGAAGGAGGGTTCCATTTCGACAAGGATGAAATTCGTCACCATTTTAACGTTTTAATACACGAATGTGGTCAAGTTGGCTATGTTGAAATGGCATTTAGATTGTATCGTATGATGAAGGCGAGAGGATACACTGGAAATCACCACACGGTAACGTCTTTGTTTAATGGAATCGCAAATTCATCGGGGAACAAAGAGAAGAATCTAGATAGAATTGAGCTGTTACTAATAAGTGAAAGAGAAAACGGATTTGAACCTAATATGATCAGTTACCACGCTCTCATTAAAGGTTAACTTAAACTCATATTTCTGGAAAACAATGAAGCGAGCTAACTTTTTATGTTCACATTTCACATTGAGAGTTTTATGCTTTTACTTTACTCTAGCTTATGGACGACTAGGAGAGACATTACGGGCGTTTGGTGCAGTCGACGATATGATTCAAATCGCCAGACTCCAACCGGACACCACAACATTTAACATGCTACTTCAGGCGTGTATTTCTGATACAAAAAATGGATTCCGACATGCTCTTATAACGTGGAAAAAAATGCAGGCAATGAATATCAGGCCAGACATTTACAGTTACAACCTCCTTCTGAGGGTTGTTCGAGACTGTGGTATTGAAATTAAAAGCGATAAGAATACTCTAATTGAGCAACCCGCACAGGGTCTACTAGAAGCTGGATCACTTTCACTTCCGGTGTTACCTCCTGTTATCACTGAGGAGGATAGTAATTCTTTGCTAAGTTTGTTATGCTCGGAAAATCCGTCGGAGAGTGATACACAACTCACCCTGGATAAGCTTCAGTTTCCTGTGAATTCAAAGAAATTGGGAGAAGCTCTCTCCAATTGTCAAAATCGGTACATTTACTTCAGCAATTTTGCCTTGTGGTTTGCACTTTTAATGCGAAATGCTAATCAGTTTTTGTTGGTTCAAGTTTGGCTGTCCTTGGAGGACTCCGGGGAGTGCTATCTCAGATGGTTCGAAACAAAGTGCCTCCAAATTTGAAAACCTTGACAGGACTTGTGGCAGTGACTCCGACAAGTGAAATAAATGTAATGGCTTCATTTTGCAAAACTGAGATTCATAAATTGCAATGTTATTTAAATTTTAACTACTTTGAATTCTGAATTTTACAGGATATATTGCAACTTTTGAAAGTATACAAAATTAAGCCGGATGCGCACTTCTTTAATAATGCTATCAAGGCTTGCTACTTGTCAAAGTTTTCCAATTTTGCTAAAGACATGCTACAACTAATGACACTTCATCATGTAACTCCAAACATTGACACTTGGGCAGCCCTTGCGGTTGGATGTCGTCTGTGGGTACATGCTAAAAAGTTACTTGCAGAAATGGAAGAAGCAAATTTTACGTAAGCTTGACTTACTTGTTAGACAATTTAAAGTTCTAAATAATTTTAGAGCGTACAACTTACCTTGCTTGCCATAAATGTACATACGTTTATGCTGGATTTGATTAACGGAAGTTTCAACTTAATTTTCGAAGGCCCAATATTTATGTAATGGGGAGTCTCCTGGGAGCTGCAACAAGAAACTATGATCCTAGATACGTTCTTCACGTAATAGAAGAGACGAAGAGAAGAGACATAGCTGTAAATGAGTTTTTTATAACTAGGTTGGAACAGTTTAAAGATCAGACTCAGAAAGGCCTTGTCAGTAAGGTATGCAAGTGCACTGTATCATAACAGCATGAATTTTCGCATGATACTTTAAACTTGGTAACAAATCATTTATTTTCACTGTAGGAAATGGGGAAGCCTGTGGAAATAGTGCAACTAGCAGCAGAGTTGGAGGCTAATGAAAATTTTGCTGAACATTTTGCTTTGTTTAAGATTAGGTATACAGAGTGGCAAAAATCAGTAGATATCAAGATTCTTCCAGAAAATCCATGGAAAGAACAGTACAAAACTTTTCGGAAGTACGGACGACATACCCCGCCTGAGTCTGACGCTCAAAATCACGACGAATTATTGAGTGATAAAACGCAAACCGTCATAAACTAATTTTAGCCGTTATTAAATTTTCTAGTCTTGTGGTAGTTATAACTTAAATCTGACGAATCTGTGTAAATCGCGACCAATAATATTGTACAGTTATTTTGTACGTCATCGTCATCAGCATAGGTTTTTATGAAGTCTTAATTGTAAGATGTGTTTAAGAAGAATTTTCTAAAGACTGACTAAATAAACAACACTATATAATATCGACAATTGTTCTATTTATTTTGCTCAAGTCTGTAAAGCGGAAATTTCCGATGTGCCCAATTAGGTCGGTTTATATCCTTTGTCGAATCGGAGGAAGTGGGCGAAAATGGGACAAAATAAGCCGATTCTATTAATAAAGCATACAATAATAAAAATGCTCAAGCTCTTAATTACCTCTCCGTACTTGGTTATTTCTGCCATGTGCGCACTTCAGATATATGCATTCATTTAGCAGTAAACATCATAATTACTCTTTTCCTCCTAATGAATTACGTAATAATGTTTGGATTGGTATCGCGGGTCCCACGACGGAGATGGAGACTTCGCTTCGTCAGTCGGAATCAAAAGACCAGTCAGTTCATTGGAGCAATCAAATTCAATTGTAAAATTCATATATCATTCGTGTGAACGTATTTTTATGACATTTATTGTTTGACGACCAGGAAAAATGATAAACAATTCCGTTTATTGTGATTTGAAAACAGAGCCCGATTAAAAGCAATAATTACAGGTTTTAAACCTGAGTTTTGTTATTTGTATAACGGAAATCACATGAGCAAATTGCATAACACCTTTTTCATACGATTGAAATTACAAACTTGATACTCATGTTCGCATACACTCATCCTTAGTGTTGCAACCAACTTCCGATCATGACTCTTGGGCACATTTACATTTACGCAAAAGTGCGAAGCTATGCATAAACATATATTGCTAATTGGAGTTAAAACTGCGGACGTCAGTTGACAATGATACGCGATTAGATGCAATCGTCCATGGAGCAAAGAGAAAAGTGAAGCGTTGAAGCTGATATGATGGTTTCCTTCAATGTCTCAAGGTCCTCTTCCTTCTTGCCTTTTATGAAATGTTAATGTAATGTGATTCTCAACTTTGGTATGTGCATTTTATTTTTTGTATTTTACCTATTGTAAAAAATTGAGAAACGAACGGACTTTTCCGCTATAAGGGAAAGGATCAATTAGTGCGGATACAAGGAAGGAAGGAACTGAAATGCCACACATGATGTTATGAGAATGATGATCTTCGCCCTTTAAGGCTGTAGCGTCAGTTTCGCTCATAAATTGAGAGTTAAATACGTTTGTGCTATATATTTTCTGTTATAAAGCTTATGTAGCTATTAAAAATAGCTTACATGGACGGAAGAATTCACACGATTTTAATTGCTGGTATTGTGAACGTGTTGATAGTTTCCGACAATAGAAGCTCTAACAAGTCAATGTAGCACTACTTCTTTAATTCGCTTTCATACAAAAATACACCAGGATATATGGACTTATGCGTTGAATTGGACTCTAAATTGCTCACTTCACTTGTCAAAATGAAATGGCGCATGATGCCGCATCCGTGTTACTGTACGATTAGCAACGACCTGAGAGTCTGCGGTAGCAATTATTCGTTAGTGACCCTTTCTTGTTTTCCAGGGATTTGTTAGAAATTCTATTCATAAAAATCTGTAGAATCATTGGGATATGAGTATGAGTGACGGATTGGTGAACTGATAAAGGCGTGCTTGGCTCTCACGAACATTGTGTACTTTTCATAGAGTCTCTAAAAAGCTGTCATGTACAAGTCTTTGCGATGGCAGATAACACCAAATGGTCATCGTATCATATATTTACATTGAATTTGCATGTGAGCACTTTTCTCGTAATTGAAGTTTGATTGTCGATAGGTTAGCATATGAAACGAGGAATTAAAAGGTGGCTCCGGCATCCTTGAACAGGAAAAAGTGACAGACAAGCTATTAAAATGCACGTTTCCTTGTACAGAATATTCACACTTAAAGAATGGTACTGATTGTTTTTTTAAACTTTTGATATTGAACGACATATTGACAATGGCTGGCAAGAAACATGAAAGAATATTTTGAAGGAATAACACCCATGTCCGTATATGGTACAATAAAATCTAGACGAAAAGGTTCAAAATTAAATGTTTTACACTTTATTACAATAACGTTTATTGTGTATACATGTATGTTTTTTGTAGATATCATTAGATTCGATCGATACACCAAATACAGTACATACGTTTTTTAATGATATTGGATAAAAACTACTTTAGTTTATGGCTACATTTTTGGTGGTTCAGAAGGGAATTCAACATTTCGATAGAATGGATATTTGACTTCAAAAAATAAAAATTCGCTTAAGTATTTCTTTGCATTTCTTGATCTTATCTTCAACTTTTTATTAACTACTACACGACATAATACACATGGTTTGGTTGGTTGTGTAATATTGTCTATAATTAATTACTATATACGAGCTAATTTAATTACTTAAAATATTATTATGGCATTGACTCAGTTTCAGTAAACCTGTAAGGTCACGGCTTATTATTTTTTACACAGTCCAAAAGCATGCTCTACAATGTCTCATACCTTTTCCTACGACTTTAACTTTACTTCAACTTTAAAACTTTAATTAAAATTGTTACATTAAATTCAAGAAACTTGAAGTTTACGCAGTAGTCCGCTAAATCACTGAATACTTATAATTAAACAAAAATTATATTATTTTGTTGAACCAAAAATATATCTTAAATACATGCTTACCTTTACCAGAACAAGTGAAGTGTGTATAAAACCTAAAACCTTCATGAAAATAAAATGAAATGTATCGAAGAAATCTTAAAATACAACTTTGTGTGTTAACAACGAGGTAAAAATTGGCAGAATTGAAAACTACTTTAGAGTCTTAGCCAAGCATATTATTTGTAAAAATCCGCTAGCATTTCAATTGATAACAATTTAAAACATGTGCATTGGCAATTGGCAAGATTTATTTTTAATGAAGGGCCATGTAAACAGCTTCCCTTGAGGAGGAGACAAAGAAAAGTATCCAGGTGGAAAATGTATTTTAATTCACTCACGAACAGTAAATGTCCATCCAAAACTACATGCAGAAATGGTTAATTTCAGATATATAAGTTTCGATATTATGTAAAATGAAAATGCAATCAGTGAGTACGTCCCCGTTTTAACCATTCCCTTATCCCATAATCCGTAACCTTGTAAGGTCCAATGCTGATTGAAATTTATTATTCGGCCACGATTTCCATTGTTTTTATATTATAACTATGGGATAT
>JAQFZW010001368.1:0-28230 GCA_034687055.1 Heteromurus nitidus
ATGGTAGTAGCTTGGAAATGACAGTAGCTTGGAAATGACAGTTGGAAGCATGGAAATGACAGTAGCTTGGAAATGACAGTTGGAAGCATGGAACTTCCCGTTTTTAGCAACCACGGTATGCTCAAAATGTTCTCCACATTGTTTACAAATTCAAAAGTCCCACGTCACAGCGGGGCGTGTTAAAGCTAGTTACTTACATATACTAAATGTTTGCTGGTTAATCATTAAAATTTCATGGGGAAAAATCAATTCAAATTTTATGTGGTTCTCGTATATCACATATTCATATTACATATATGAATTTTATATGGACATGGTAGGTTTGTTAAACTCCAAAATTGTCCCAGTACTTCGAGCTGTATTATGTGGAGAAAACTCTTACATTAACTTTTTAGAACTTGTTTTTGCGTTTGTTTGGTGAAGGTTAGTCGGAGAAAATGCTGCCTGAAAGTGACAGCGTTCTTTAAAACATGGTTCTTGGTTCATTGATTTATTCTACATTTAACAACTGCTGCAATATCAGCGTCATTATATAATATAATATATAATATATATAATATAATATATAATATAATGACTCGAAGTAACTGAGATGTAGGAGCGGCTTTTGCTTTATTGAATGGTCCATAATAATGTGTTGAGTTAAATTGCTAATTCTGCATGCAATATTCATGCGGATGCTACTGAAGATAATAAGACTAGCTCATGCTCAGGGCCATGCGATTTGGTCGGGGTCGTTGGGGATGGGGACGGTGTCAGCCGTCAACTATCAGTCGACATCAGGGGCCTTTCCCCGTACATTTTGAGTTCAATAAAAGACACGATTGGCTCGTCTCATGTATCTTCAATTAATTAAGTACTAAAAAATACCCGATATACCCAAAGCTATATGCAGCAGTCGTAGGAGCTATCAGAAACTCGAATTATTCAGGTAAAAAATAAAATATGTGAAATGTACGCTTGTTTTATTCGGGTTTTTGGTGGCCATATTGAACTGCAACTCTCCCAAGCATGTGATCATACGCATTAACAGGTTCTTTAGAATAAACTTTTCCATTTTTCTCCAATCGGCTCAGTTCGCAGTGTCGCTTTCCCATATCCATCGGGGTGACAATTGTATCACAATCTGGTCCATGGAAGCATGCAATGGAGTATCTAGACTTCTTTCGTCTGGAATCACTGACGTCTGGGATGACAATCCGGTGGGGCTACTTGTGAAATGCTGTGTTACGTATTGAAATTTAATTTATCATCATTTTGATAATTTACACAAGGTCTTACAGTAGCAGGAAAGATTCCACAAGTCCAGAATTCCGTAAGGTCTCCTGTATTCACTATAATCGATCCAGGAATAGGTTTAGCATGTACCCACTCTCCGTTCACCGTTCTCACCTGTCAAAATTTTAATTGATGTGAGTCATTAGGATTGTAAATCAAGGATTTTAGTCAGAGAGAAAAACCGCACTCAACACTGTACAAAATATCTACTTTAATACCTCTAACCCACCAACGTCATCTTGAAAGAGTAGCGTCAAAAATCCATAATCCGAATGCTCCCCACATCTCACTGTTCCAGGTTTAATTACCTCGTCATCCGAAATCGGAGGGTAATGGATGAGCCTTAGCACGTAAAGTCCCTTGTGCTCATCTGGCTTGTCAAAATAACGGCAGGTTTTTATGAAAAAGTCCACATCATCCAGTTTCAATCCAATCGCCAACAGTTTAAAAATCTTTTTCAGGAGCTGTTTACACTCGATATCGAAGACATTCATGAACTGCTCAAATTCGGGAAGATCTTCTTTCATGTGCACACCTCGCCCATTGTTTAACCAGTCGAATGTCTCTTTAATTTCGAACTTGGAATCTGGATGAAGTCTAGAAAAATTATGGTTGAAAATTAGTCTAACGTTTGACGCTGTAGAAGTTCTCGGTGCGTTCGTTTCACTAATTTTAGCTTACGTCTCTGAACCTTTCGGAGAGTATCCGAAATAATTATCCACATCCCGTACCTTACTTGGATCGCTTGTATCCTTTTTGTATTGCAATTTTGTACTTTCTGGCAACTCAAACAGGGTTTGACTTTGCGACATGGCTTTGGTAATCTTGAAAAAAAACAACAATATAGCGCAATATTTTATGTTTGTGTCTTTAAGAACAGGTAACCTTGAATTTGGATCTTCGTTTTTGTATTTTTGAAGACTTGTTTTGGTCACGCGTACAGTTTCTTCCGGTATTCCATGATTGGTCAAGTAGAGGAATCCCACATCCCCCAAACCTTCCCGGATTGCCTCAGCAGCGGAGATACAATCCGGGTCGTCGTGGGTAATGTTCTCACCGAACCGATGAATATTTCCAATGTCAACGACAGGGATTACTGATCCCATATTGTTGAGAAGTATAATTGCTCTTGTATTTTCAAGAAAATTTTATTTTGTCTCTGGGAAATATTGTTTGTACCTTGACGAGCAGGATTCCAAACTACACTGCGTAAGTTGCATACCACCTGTTTTCAAGTTTAAAGTTTATATAATTTATGCATAGGCCGACCTTCAAATATTCACATTTTTTCAGACAACATAATTATGGCGAAGTTCATGATATAATCCTGTCCAGGAGAGGTTGTTTTTCATAGATAAAATTCCGTCACGAAACATCGCTTGGATGCTTGGGACAGAGTGCGTTTTCCTTAACTTTTTTGTTAAAGGTTTCTTTCATGCATAATGCATTCTATTCATGAAACGAATCCTTTGATTTGTACCAAAATATAACTTCATTTTTACAATAGTGAATAGATTATCACTCTAAGCCCATTTATTATTAATATAGCGTTTTCCGTGGTCAAGCTCCGTCTCATTCCAAAGTCCGTATCAGTAATCTCACATGCGCTTTATCCAATTTATCGCTCATATATAATTTGTGTCATGCAAACTAAAACTCGAGAATCCAGAATAGCATTTCGTTGTTCTACCGATACGATATTATTCGTGTCAATTCTGTATATATTTATTTAATTTATACTGTATCCTTATTATTGATTATAATCTTGAAATATATTTGAGATACTTTGATCCCTATCTGACCCGGCTATGCAGTTGCAGTTGAGAGTTGGAGTTCCAGATTTCGTTATTCTACTGCACATATCAAACATTTTATCAATTATCATTCATTTTATTTTTCTGAGCAGATTAAGATACATAAGCAACAGACTCTAGTTTTCACATAATATTTATTAGAAATCTGACACAAGTTATGTATTTATACACATATTATACATGTTTCACTTCAATCTTAATTTGAATCATAAAACTTCATATTGCCAGTAAATCAATCCACGAAGAGAAGTTTGTATTATAATTCAAATAACACACTTTTCCGTAATATCATTAATTCATCGTCCCTATGGTCTACCCCATCCATTATATCATTTGTCTACCCCATCCTCCACCCGGCATCATTAACTCCGCCATATATTTCAATTAGATATTAATGAATTACATTAAAAGTGGTTGAATTATTGCTAATGAATTAAAATATTTTCCACGAACACTGAAATTAAAATTCTCCATTAAATTACGACGCCATATTTTCTCATTATAAGCTTACTTCACCCTTCATCCACATTCGCATTGATTACTCAAAACGAAGAACGTAATAAGTACTCCAACAACCTACGAAATAAAAATATGCGATTTGCATCAATTAATTCAGACATCGAACATTAGTAATTTCATTTAAATTAATTATCTTTGATGCAGTAAAATAAATGTGGATTTACCCCTCCTATCATTGAATATGTGATTGTGAACACGCCACAAGCGGAAATGGCCACAGAATTGGAGGACAAAGAATCCAAAATGAATGTTGCTTCACTGCTATTGATCGTCAGCAACCTTCGGTTTACATACAACCACTGTTTGAACTGGCCCATCTTCAAAAATGATTAAAACAACCCAATATTTTAAAAATATAACTTATGGTATGGTTATATCCAATATTGCATTAGCTCATGGACAAATTTAATGTAACCTGCTAAGCTAGAGATGTAACCTGTCTAGCGATGCTTGTTGCACAGTAAAAATTGAGAACAACCAGGAAATAGTAGACTGCAGTCACCAATCCCATGACGCAATTAACCTGGAAGACCATCCTGTTGAAATGAAGTCCATAACTTAGCATCGTTTCCAAAAGGTAAAATAAAAGGGTTGTCCCAATTGCCGAATTCACCAAATTTGCCAGTTTCCTCAATGACTCATATTGCTCAATTAAAATTTCTGTATTAGATCGCGCTACTCTAATAGACCAAACATCAACCTTTTTACCAAGTTTGAAATCCCTGTGTGTTTTCAAAATATTTGAGAATCCATTCACGGGGATGAGCAAAGTTACAATGTGTACGAGAATGGCAATATCAGAGTAGAAAGCAATGCTGTTCCTTGAAATTATTGCCAAACACATGCCGATCTCCAAGATCGTTTTTCCTATTTCAGGACCTGTGCTGTCGGGTTCGGGAGTTTGAGATTGTTTCGGAAGTTCGTTGTAAAATGCAAATTCAGCTTCTTTCTTCACCTTTGCATACAACGAAGAAATTGAGTCAGGGAACATAGTACTGTGAGTAGTTTGTCTTCCATCGACTGTGTCGTCGATCGTGACCGTGGTCGTCGTGACCCTTGCAAGAGCTAAGACTAAAGGGATTGTCAGGCAAAAGTAAATACAAAGGCGTGACTTGATGTGATATTGTGTTGATGCGGATAATGAGTGTAAATACTGATCTTTGTGAAATGAATTGAGAATTTTGCAAGTGAGGTGTCTCCCTCTCCAAAACATTCTGAGAAGGAAGAATTTGAAGAAAAATAAGAACACCGAGTCGATAATATTGAGAACCACGACTGGATTTGGGTTGTTGGTTGCAAATAAGGCATGAGACAGATATTTACGAACTCGAAAAAGGAATATTGTTATGATAAAGACGGAGTTAACTCCACAAAGAATCTGCAGATCATGAAAAATATTAAGGCCGCGGAAGTACATTTGTATGAAGTAAGTAGTCGTGAAATGTTTAATTTACCATTTGTGGACGCCACCACACAGCGTAAAAACAACCATCTTTTCTACTCCGTACAAATCGATACGGGGTGATAAGGAGAAAATACGTGAAATTATAATATGCACAGAGGAAATTTGTAGTCATGTTGTAATTGTAATCGTAATGCTGCAGGGCTTATGGAGGGTGAGTTTGCGGAACGAGACAGATAACAGGTCTGAGGTATTTGTCTAGTTCTTGTAATATTCGGCTTCAACTTGCGAATGATAACTTTGTTAAATTGTTGTTGTCACAATCGTGTTATTGACGAAGTAATATCACTTAACTAGTTCGTCAAGAGGAGTCTCTCCTTTCTTTCGTTCATGTATTTAATTCAAGTGCATTTTAATTTTTTTAATTTAATTATCTTGGCATGTATGATGAATTTATAATGAATTACATAGGTTTACACATGAAATACTTATAAATTCTGTCATATAATCTGTAGATTTATGACACGAGCTTATATCTATACGTTTGGATTTGTCGTTGGTGACTGTAAACTCAGGATGAGAAACGTGATTAAGATGCTAATAGCCTGTAAACATGGGAAAATTAGTAAACTTTCAAATACTTTTTAAAAATTTCAAAAATGTGTTCAAATTGCATAATAAATGTTGTACTGTGCCACAAAAGGAATAGGTGATGGAGAAAGCGCCACAGGCGGAAATGGAAACATGGTTAGCTGCCAGCGAATCCATTAGGAAATGTATTTCTCCTGCGTCCAATTGTAATAGTCGCCTATTGTCAAACAGCCAGAGCTTGAACGTGTTCATCTGATGAGCAAACGGTTATTATTAAAGAGTACCGAATTATTATTATTATTTTTCAAAAAACCATGTTCAAGACTACTTAGAACTTTGGAAAAATAAATTGCTTCACCTTTCTTGGAATTTCCGCCGACAATACAAAAATTAAAAGGGCCAAAATGTAGTAGAGATACATGACCACCATCAAGGAAACATGGAAATTGATTCCAACATTTACATGTAATCCAAAAGTAAGTAACGTTTCCGCCAGGTAGAATAACAGGGGCGTTCCAATCAGCTCATTTATAGATTGTGATAAATTCTTCAATGCTTCATATCGTTGAATTATGACCTCAGCGTCCATCTTCCATACCTTAACTTTACCAGCATTCGCCTCAGAGTTTCTAAGCTCTTTAGCGAATTCTGTAACTGGGAGGAGCAAGGTGAAAATATGCATGAGAACGGCGAAATCGCCGAAGAGTCCAATTAGCGCTTTGAAAATGAACGCGGCACCAACTACAGGAATCCACAAGATTTCTCCCACCCTCGAGACATCAAAATCTTGTGAGGTTGAACTGTGCTCGGAAATATTTAGCGAAATAAGATGATACGATTCCTGTCTCAGATCAGCGTACCACTCCGAAAACGAGTTGATCGTTCGGTAGGGCGAAGAAGCGGACAACCCGTAAGTTAATACTCCTGACGATGATGGCGTCATAACTCGACCAAAAGCGTTTATTGCGTAAAATCCCAGCCAAGCATAGAGAAAAACTGGAGACTGGACTCGGCTGTTACTTTTCAACGAAAATAAGTGCGGGTCAGTCGTGAATGAGTTGAGGATTTTCAACAAAGTTTTCTTGCCATTCCAAAGATTAAAGACGAGGAAAATTTTGTATAATGCCCCAATTGCGATTTCGACGAAGGTTAAAAAGGATACTGGATCCGGCCGGGACATCATTCCCACTGCGTACTTGATTCTCCAAAGATACGCCGATACGATCATAATGCTGCTTATTAGCGAGAGAATCTATTCCAAAAATGTATATAAAAGTTTCTTTTCGTTACTAAATATATCTGGTTTCATCGTACGTACCTGTTGCGGACGGTGTTCAACCAGCTGAATTGAACTTGTTTTCACATTTCTCTTGAACCTATATGGAACTAGGAGGAGAAAGTATGCAAAATTAAAGTAGGTAAGGAGAAAATTCACAGCCATATTATTTCTGAGCTGATATAGCTTTGCCGGTGTAAATGTTGGAGCCCGTGCCATACACCTGTGAATAAATTGTTTAAGGCATTCTTTATGCTTAAATAAGCTCATTCAGATAAACTTAAGATAAAAGCTATGTATTAGTCGTCATTTTGAAAGTAAGTTGTAGTGATGAATTTTCGATGGTTTCATGTTGAAGTAGTATTTTTGTTGCTTCACTTTACTTCGCAGTTCTGGCTGCACTTATTTGCTCGAACTGTAAGCTTTCTCTTATTTTTCTGTTATCACAATATACGTAATGTGTATAATTCATGTTGTAAAAAATTGATAGTTTGTCCAAATATAAGCAGAGAGAGAACATTTTAATTCAATTAAACTCGCCCACCGTAAATACACATTTACACATTTACGTCAGTGTCGTCAATTTAATTCATGGACGTCATTTATGCCATGTCAGTTTATTTTATGGGCAATTTTTAAAAATTGAATGACAAATTGGCATGTACACACAATTATATATTACTTCATTTAATATACAATTAATAAAAGTGTGAACATATCAAATGAAATTCTCTACTAAGTCTGGGATTTTCTTTTGCTCGTAATTTTATTTTTCGTTCATTTTCGTAACGATTAAAATATTGCGTTCACAATTCCACAACATGATCTCTATTTGCTGCTTGGTGATTGCAAACTGAGGATGAAAAATGTTATTAAGATGCCAATAGCCTGCATGTCAATATATACATTTTATAGGTATTTCAAACATAGCCGATCACATATGATATCAAAATTATTTATGTTGCTGAATATAATGGATTTACCGTGCCGCAAAACGAGTAGGTAATGGAGAATGCATCACACGCTGAAATTGAAACGTGGTTGGCGGCCAATGAATCCATTAGAATGTGAATTTCCCCTCCTTCAAGGAGCAAAAACCTCCGATTGTCAAATAGCCAAAGTTTGAAAGTATTCATCTATTTAACCAAAAAAGAACTAATTTATTTTAAGTTATTTTTTAAATCCTAAAAAACATTTCATAAGACTCGCCTTTCTTGGAATTTCTGCAGACAGCACGAAAATCAAGAAGGCCAAGATGTAAAAGAGGTACAAGATCAGAACATTGTAGCTCATCCCAAAATTCAAGTGTAATCCATACGTCAGCAACGTTTCCGCCAGGTAGAATAGGAGCGGCAGTCCAATCAACTCATTTATTGATTGTGCTAGCGTTTTCAATGCTTCATACTGCTCAATTATGATCTCAACTTGAAGCTTTCGCACATCATTTGCCCACCTGTCAACCTTGCCGACATTCACCTCAAGGTTTCGAAGTCCTTTAGCGAATTCGGTAACGGGAAGGAGCAAGGTGAGAACGTGCATGAGAATCGCCATATCCCCAAAGAATGCCATTAGCGTTTTCATGATGAAAGTGAACCCAACTCCAATGACCCACAGGGATTCTCCCACTCTCGAGATTCCTTTAAATTCTTGTAGCGTGGTTGAATTGAATATCAAACTTTTGAACGGAATGAGAAGAGACGCTTCGTTCCGAAGATCTGCGTACCATTCCGAAAGCGAGCTCAGCTTTTGATATTGGCGAGCGTTCACTGTAAAACTTAATATTCCAGAAGATGATGGCGAGTTAAATCGACCAACTGCCATAATTGCAAAAAATCCAAGCCACAAATAGAGAAAAGTAAATGACTGGATGGGATTTTTACTCTTCAGCATGAGTAAGTATGGGTCATTTGTGCATAAGTTGAGGAGTTTGATGACTGTTGCCTTCCGTTGCCAGATGCAGATGATGAGAGCTATCTTGTAGATGGATGCAAATGCCACTTCAAACAGGGTCAGAAATGATACGGGATCTGGCAAAGAGATCGCATCCATTGCGCTCTTGACCCTTGTTAGGTAAACCGATGAGATTAGTATGTTGCTTATTAGCGAGAGAATCTACGCAAAAATATATTAAGTAGCAATTTAATCCACTTTTGTCTTAAAGACTGCGGAATATATTATAATATTTTTTAATCGTACGAACCTTTTGTGGACGACATTCAATAAGCTGAAATGTCTCTGTCTTCCCACTTCTTGTAAACCGGTACGGGACCAAGAGGAGAAAATATGACAAATTGAAGAAGGCGAGGAGAAAGTTCGCCGCCATGTCTCTGTAGACCGTTAAGTCTGTGATTATATATGCTGTAGGCTAGGCTGTAGGTTCATTTAGATTTAGAGCGGAGCATGTTTTTAAATTTTTAAATTTAAAATAATTTTTGTACCTTTATTGCTCAAACTAATTTGCCAAAAGATCCAGTTACTTTCTCCTGAGTTATCAAAACAAGTAATCGTGAAATAAGTGTGGACCGCAACCCAATGCGTATTGCAATTGCTTACACCCACTTAACTAAATAAATATCCACGTGCACATTGCAATGCAATTTATTATTACTACTTTATGACAGTTTCAAGGCAAGTGACGAATCACGAATCCTTTTAACCATAAGTAATGAATAGGATTATCTTGAAAGGTTTTCCGATTAAAACGATACACTCTGTTCATAGTGTAATCATTGGTTCTGCCCATCTATCTAATCGCGCACAATAAATCTTCAAGGATTGACTTAGAGGGTGTGGGTGTAACTTCACATACTAGAAGACTGCATTTCTAAGATGATAAACGTCACCAATACACCAAGAACCTGGAGGAAAGATAAATATAAGTTTGCCAATTTCCAATCACAAATTGAGCATATTCAAGCGTTCTAATATACTAATTGACATACAGCGCCAATCATTGAATAAGAAATGCTGAAAACTCCAGAAACAGAGATGGCGACCGAGTTGTCCCTCATCGAATCCAGAACCATCGTGATTTCACCGCAATTCAACTTTAGGGACTCTCTGTTGTCAAAAAGCCATTGTTTGAAGTAGTTCATCTGCGAAAAGAACATTTTGTCTCAATTAAGTAACGGTTATTAAATCACACCTCTTCTAAAAACTAAATTCTATAAATCCACCTGCCGAATCACCTCCGCCGAGAATACGAAAATACCCAACGTGGTTACATAGAAAAGTCCGATGCTAATTCTCAACAAGAAGTTAACTTGGAAAGCGGTAACATTAAAGTGTAATCCATATGCGAGAAAGGATTCTCCCATGTACATGAGAAGGGTGGGCCCAATCGAAGGATTTATCAAGGATGACAACTTCCTCAGGGAATCATATTCTCTGATTATTACTTCAGCCATTTTCTCAATTCCACGTGGGCCAACGACTCCCTTCTTTTCTACAATATTATCTCCAAAATCTTCGTTTGCCGACTTGAATCGTAACGCAAACTCTTGAACTGGGATGAGGAGGGTGAGACTATGCATCAGAATCAAAATATCAGCATAAAATGCGATGGTAAGCCTGGAATTGTAGCCGAATCCAATGACTGCCACAGCAAAATACTCGAAACATTTTGGGAATTTGCTGATGGCACAAGAAGTTGTATTGCTTCCTGAAGAAGCACATACTGTTGTGAACATGTACTCGACTTCCTGCTTGAGATCTTCATACCACGAAGGAAAGGAGTCCACTGGTTTGAAGGTCAAAGAATTTGGATACATTCCCAAGATCGCTGTGGACGTTGGAGCGCCAAGTCTTGCAATAGAAGCTAGCACAGCCAAACCAAGCCAGAAATAAAGAAGATAATGTGATTGGAGCCAACTTCGACTTTGTAAGGATTTGAGGCGATAGTCTGTTGTAAGACGGTTGAGGATTCTGAGAACCAAGTTCTTCATTGTCCAGAAACGAATGACCAGAGATGATTTGTAGAGACATGATAAGATCACTTCAATAAAGGTCAGGACCGAAACGGGGTTGGTATTTTTGAGTTCGCGTACTCCGTACAGTATTCGAGTAAAATAAATTGAGATGATGAGGAAAGAATTGATTCCACACAGAACCTAAAAGAAGAGAGAAAATCATTGATGAATGAATTGGAATGTGCTTCTAAACATTATACAAGATTACTTTTATTTTTTAATACTTTCTGTGGGAACCATTCTACCACAACAAACGAGTCTATTTTTCTCCTTCTCTGGAATCGGAATGGAGTTAAAAGTAGGAAATATGTCAAGTTGAAGTAGGCGTAGAGAAAGTTAGTCGCTTTGTTCATTTTCACTTTTGTGACAAGTGTGCTCAGATATTGTGCTTGCATACAGAAATAAAATTTATCTCCTCGATGAATGGATTCAGTCAGTTTCAGTTTTTATTTTACAAACTATATTTATGCTTTCTTCAGCTTCAACTCACCTAAGAATGGTGTTATATCATACAATTTGAGTTGATCAATAGTCTTGTTGATGTGTTGCTCGCTCTCCCCGTTCCAGTTCAACTGAGAAATGACTAATCTGACTAATTACTACCTCGCCCTACTTCACATTACGTTATGTTGATATTTGACTTCAAATACGTTCATTTCAAACGTCACATTTTAAGGATCTGGTGTCTGCATACTTAATATTGAGAATGTTAGGACAACTCCGATAGCCTGCAATTTCGATAAGTGACATTTAGCAAAATTATAGACGTTTTAAAAGTTAAGTATTTAATTTTAATTAAAATTTTCGAATTAGAATTAGAGTCACGTGGGTGTAGTACATACACTTCCCAGGGTGGAGTATGTCATTTTGAATACGCCGCAAGCTGAAATTGCCACCGCGTTTGACGTCAATGAATCCAAGAGAAATGAGATTTCACCCGTTTCCAGCAGTAATTCTCGCCTGTTGTCGAACAGCCATTGCTTGAAATTGTCCATCTAATCGACGAATTCAAACCCCCGAAATCTTATGATTATAACACAATTATGAAACCTTGAGTTTTTAATTTGCATAATTTTACAAACCTGTCTCGCTATCTCTGTCGAAGAGTAGAAGATGAGAGCGACTAATACATAGTACAAAGTGACCACCACTTTCACCAAGTAGTTGACTCGGAACATGGTGGAGCTGAAGTGTAGTCCATACGTTATCAACGATTCCAACAGGTAAAAGAACAGAGTTCCCCCAACTGACGAGTTAATCAAAGTGGTCAACTTCTTCAGAGATTCATACTGCAAAATTATGGCTGCCCCCTCTGACTTTGCAACTTTCATCGACCAAGTATCAAGTTTTGTTTGGGTGTTCGTGATGTAAATCCTTTTCTTCTGTAATTGGCTTGAGAACTCTTGCACTGGCATAAGTAAAGTGAGAGTGTGCATAAGAATAAAAATGTCGGAGAAGAAGGCGAAGATAGATTTCGACGCAAATCCAACTCCGATGCATGACACCCACAATATTTCCAAAATTCCATTAACTTCCAATGATGAATCTGGACTTTTGTTGATAACCACTTGGTGCACTTTTCTCCTTAATTCTTCAAACCAGGATCCAAAGCCGTGGAAGGTGTCCAAAGTGATGGGGGCTGGGAACATGGATACAATCCCTGTCGTTGACGGAGAACTCATTCTCGACAACGCAACCAAGACCGGAATCACCATTGACAAGTAGAGAAATGTGGATGATTGAACTCGACTCTTGTTGTTTAGAAGCTGCAAGTGTGGATCTAGTTGAAAAGAGTTAAGAATCTTGCAAATTAAATCCTTCTCTTGCCACAGTCTTCGCACCAAACATATTTTGTACAAGCTGGAGAATGCCGTTTCGAATATCGCAAGAACTGTCATTGGGCTGGGGGAGATGTTATTGAATGTGTAGCGGATTCGGAGTAGATAAACTGTGAGGACGAGGAGGGAGTTGATTCCACACATGATCTATAATCAAAATCCAATCAATCAGAGATTACCAGTACTCTCGTTTGATTTAAAGATAAGCAGTTAAACTCAACCTTTTGTGGAAGCCATTCCACAACCTGAAATAAACCCGTTTTTGCGTTCCTCTTGAATCGACAAGGGCTTAAGAGGAGAACGTACAGGAAGTTGAAGCAGATCATGAGAAAGTTGGAAGAAGACATGGTTTTAGGTTCTTGACGAGAAATATAAATTTAAGAGTATAGCCACTGGAAAAGTTAATCATGAATAACTTCGGAAAGCCTTGTCGAGATAAATTGTTGGATGTGCACACACGGTGAAAGTGGTGAAAGATATGACTTATTTAAAATATTATTTTCGTTAGATTCGATGTATGTAATGTGGGCGTAGATTCGTTAATTTGACTTTAATTGCAAAGATAATTCATGTCTGATTGACTGATTCATTGACAGTATAAGTGTTTATTTTGTTCTATGACTGTACGTATATACTCTAAGGAATATACAATTTTCTCTACTCTATAGGTATTAATTATCGTGTCGACTGGAGACTAAGAATGAAGAAGGTTATCATACACCCAACTGCCTAAAGGATCAATAAGAAGAAACGTTTTTCATCAAATTTTCACTAAAAGTTAATGCTATCAAATATAGTGCATCATTATTATAGAATTACCGTCCCACAAAACGAGTACGTTAGGGAGCATACGCCACAAGCTGACATTGAAACCGAGTTATTGTCCAAGGAATTTAGCAAATATGTGCTCTCAGAGCAATCAAGAAGAAGTGACCTTCGATAATCGAATAGCCATTGCTTGAATTGGTTCATCTGAAAAAAATAAAGATGGTAGTATTTTATTTAGCACAAATAAAATTTTTACAAATCGATGCATGATTAGTAGATTTCTCTGGACCTTTCTCGGTATTTCCGAAGAAAGAGTGAAAATGAGCGCCGCCAAGACGTAGAAGAGATAGTTGATGACAACCATGAAAAAATTGGCAGCCAAGAAGCCAACATTCATGTGTAATCCATATGTGAGCAACGTTTCTCCAATATAGAGCAGGAGTGGAGGTCCAATCAATTCACTCAACGAAGAGGCCAGCCTTTTCAAAGCTTCGTATTGTCGAATAATATTCTCAATTTGGAACTTTCTTTGATCATGTGACCCCTTCACTTTTACCGTGCCTTCCTCCTCAGCTCCGTCTCCCAAAGACTTCAATTGATTCACAAATACAACAACTGGAAAGTATAAGGTGAGGACATGCATGAGAATAGCAAGATCAGCGAAATAAGCCATGAATCCCTTCAAAACGAAGGCAATTCCGATTCCTCCAACGAGAATGTATTCTCCAAATCCTCCATCATTTTGTGGTGAAAGTGAAGTCGCCGTCGCGTTTTTAATCAGGTTTTCAAATGGGAGCATATGTTGAGCTTCCGTTTTGAGATCTGCGTACCATTCCCAAATGGAGGTAAACTTGCGACATGTAACAGGGTAAGAAGACGAAGCGTAGCTCAGTGTGATTCCAGTTGCGGTTGGAGCGCTTATTCGAGCCGCGGACACAATCACGAACATTCCATGGAAAAGGTAGAGTAGAGGAAGGGACTGCCAACGAGTTGAACTTTTCAGTTGGAGCAAATGCTGATCAGAAGAGAAGGAGTTTAGAATTTTTGTTGCAGTATCCTTCCCTCGCCAAAGACTAATGATGACTGCGACCTTGTAAAAAGCCGAAATGGCAATTTCGAAGAAGGTTAAGATTGTGGTGGCTTCAGGCCATGAGATCTTCTGCAGGGCGAATTTTACTCTGCCAAAGTATGCCAGTGGAACGACGATACTGCTGAAGATCCATAGAACCTGTGGGAATTTAAACTCAAGAATTTAATAAATTTATTTGTACTCTAAAATTATGATTTGTTATGCATAAAACCTTCTGCGGAAAACATTGCACCGGTTGAAATGTTCCTGTCTTCGTGTTTCTCCTAAAGCGATACGGAGTGAGCAGGAGGTAGTATGAAAATTTGAAGTAAATGTATAGAAAGTTGACGGTCATCTTTCATCAGTGGAATGAAGGGTTCTGGGAAATGCTCCGGGACGGGACACAAGAAACGTTTTGTCAATAATCAAGAGTCATCAAGAAGTAAATTTCTAGACATGAAGAAATTCATATTTGATTCACATTAATGTAATGAAAAAATGGGTGTACAGCTTAGAACATTTTTCAGTAAACCTTGTTCCCACTTTCTCGAATTACATTTTAGTCCGTAGCCATTTTTTATATTTAAGTAGTCTTTCAGTGAACTCAGTCATACTTTATCATACACTTCTCCCTCTTTGTGAGTATGCTCATATTGTCGTTTTGTACTTACGAAGGCGGAAGTTATTCGCAGAAGTATATAAAAAATGACCTCTATGCCCATTATTTGTCCATACTTTGTCCTATCTACCAATTGTTTTTTGTTTATTTAGATAATGGATAGAATTATCCACAACTTATAGTTTATTTTTAAGTAAACGAAATTAAACTCGTGTAGCGTATTGTATATTCTGAGGACATCTGAATTATGCTATGGTGGACCTTTCGACATTTGCATAACATTTCGTTCGAGGCTGTAGTAGTCTGCATCTGCCAATCTTTAATAGTTAACATAATATATTATGCATTTAAAGGTTAAAGGTGAATTACTTGGAATTTATTCATCGCGTATGACAAATCGGTCATAAGCAAAATCATTTAAAATTGTAAATAAATCGGACCGTGAACGTAAATATACTGTAGATTAAAGTGATAAAATGATGGACACGTCCTGGACACGGTGTCAATCGCTCAAGCTTCCAAATCCAAACCACTTCCAGTGATCAGTTTATCGTAGACTTAAACTGATTGTGGAAGGCTTCTCATTTGTTCACAATGTGGGACATTTTGTGCTATTTTTCTGTGGACAAGCTGTCGTCGTCCTTTGTTGTTGTTGGTTCGTGGTCAATGGCGAACATCACCTACGAAGCGTGGTGTTGTATGGATTTATCGTAATGTGTGTTTTCCCTGGGACAACCGTAATAGTGGTTATCTTGAAGGGATCTGTAAATTGTTCCTTGTTGTCGGAAGGAATTATTGAAAAATGGAAAAACGGTTCGTTCTTCCTGGACAGATGTAGACTTGTGAAATTTGATGTTGGATTAGCAAGGACAATCAAAAGAAATGGACAGGCACAAGGTCAAATTCGGTTCGCATGTCTTAATTTTTTCAAACTTAAAAGAGGAACGCCCCTAACATACCTAAATATACTTTTGAACAATTGTACGAACTTTATTCTCATCAATAATCAATAAAGATTAAAAGATACGTTGCGTATGTATGTTCATCATCGTTGTCATCAATTTTTGTGACATTTTATTTTATATACATATTCTTCATATCCAAGTATGTAACTTTCACGGTGAATTATAAAATTACTTCTGCTTTCACCGTCCTTTTGTAAGATATTTTACGAAATTATCATGGCTTTCGAAAACATTCACAAAAAATGACTTTGTATGTATCCACCCACATGGGTTAAACTATTGATTTGAACACGGGATTGTTCTCTTGTTTAATAAAAGCGCTAACAGCAGCTCAGCGTTTCATGGGACGGATTAAATTATGTATGTACCAATGGACGGACCATTTAGTAATTTGCAGGGCATTTTATCTAATGTGGCCAAATTTGGGACCAAAGAGAAACATATTTAAGCTGCAAACACTTATTGCAAATTGAGGAAATTTCGAACTGTTTTAATGCAAAAACATATCATTCCATCACAGATTGATTATGAATTTGTTTTAGTTCAGCACACAAAAATTTCCGCGTTTTCCATTCTGCCAAGCAAACGAAGTTATTGCTACTAAAATTTTTCCAAGCAAATGCTTCGACGTTACACCGTAATAGTTACAGCTCACCTGCAATAAATCATGGTGGAAAATATCCTCTGGAAAACTTTGAGCTACCAAGACATCCTTTTCTCCTTCATGTACAGGAACATGTGGAAGTGGGACCGGGTTCATAGGAGATTCATAATAGAGCATCGCTTCTGGAAATTAATTCCATATTTCGTGGCGAACATTGTTGTTTTCGGTGGCATGTATTTCGGCTCTTGCCTTTGCTTTCTCCTGAGTCAACTTTTGAGTAGGACAACGACTGCACCCTTAATGCACATCTGTTTCGATTCCCTAATGCTTGTTTTGTACACTGGATTTGGGGCAGTGCACCTGATTATGTATAACAACAGAGAGCTCGTGAATGAGGCAATGGTCGCATTTGATAAGTGTGTGACCAGATTGCGAAAAGGTGAGTTTTTTGGAGAAAAATTTTGCTACCTGAAAATTTTCTCCTTGTGCTATAATAATTTTGTGTGGAATTTTCAGAATTTCCCCGTGAATACCACGACGCAGAGATGAGAACAAAAAAGTTTTGTGACTTGATTGGAGTTGCAACTTATCTTTTCATCCCATTCGGTTTTCTCATGACGCCAAGCCTCGCGTTCACCTTCGTTTTTTACGGAATGGACCCGACCAACTTTTTCTTTGAACAAATCGTGGGAAATCCCATCTTCTGGAGCTGACGCACAGTTTTGCTCATTTCACTTGCTCAGTTTTGTCTTTGTATCATTGCCATGCTGGAGGCTTTACGCGTTTTCTGTCAAATCCCGCTTGTGTTCGCGGTGAACACTCTTAACTTGGTGAACGTTGCGGAAATGATCCGTCTCGCTCAGACATACAGGCCGTTTGCAACTCTCCGAGTGTACAAAGAAGTTTTCGTTTTAGTTCAATGCACTAGCGTACTCATGAATGCGTGCTACTTGGCGGTGCTCTCTAATGGACAAGGGATTGTGGTGATCAGTGTCTGGTTCACAATCAAATGCTGGAATCGTATAACTAGCTCAGTTCTCCTTTTAATGTTTATCGCATTGAGCGTTGTTGGAGTTCTCGTGCTGGCTTTTGTGATGAGACAAGGTGTGAAAATCTATCTAGAGTTTGTCGCTGCCATTGACCACTGGACGAAGGGAAAGGCTTTCTTTGACGGGAGGAGAAAGTTGGTGTGGAATCGAGATGCGGTGAAGCTTATCAAGAAGTATGGGATGGCTCAGATCCCAATTCAGATATCTTGCATGTCACTTTTCAAGCTTAAAAGAGACTCTCTGGCGAGGTATTTTAATATCCTTGTGATTAATATTACTAACGCCATTTTGTTAATTACATTTTAAAAGTACGTCCATGTCCATTTATGAGTCTGGCAATGTTTCATAACCTTTCTCTCGGGAGTCAAATATCAACGTCAATGAGAATTTTTTTGTGAGTCTTCTTCTTATTTTCTCGCTTCTTTATGTATTCCATATTTCATATCGGTTGCCATTGCTACAATTAATAAAGAATTGGTTTATTGCAGGTAAATTAAATTTATGTCATGTTTGTTCTGTCATTTTAAATAATATAAAATGCAACCGACAAACATCCTTGTGTTACGTATAAACCTCTTATAAATATAGATTCAAAACATGCGCTTGGTCCCAATGTTCATGAAGGCTAAATGGGAAAGTGAAATGGCACGGTGATCAACATTTAATAGGCAAGCGCAGACAATGTAATAGCTGCTAAAATTGTAGGATGTGTGAAGACATGATGTTTAGTAGCACATATTAAGTTTGTTTATGAAAATAATAAATACCTTGCCCGTCGGCTGTTATTTGTGCAAACCTTGTACCAAATTTTGTATGCACCGTTGCGTTGCAAATGCGTTGTGACATTTTATCGAAAATAATCCAAAAATTGATATTCACAAAATATCCTGTGCATATTTTTCTTAGCATAAATATCCCCTTTCTTGGTTCTCCGAAATTAATATCGATTATTGCTGAGCTCACTTCAATTTAAATTTTAAATGCAAACTTTAACGAAACTTGAAAAATATACAATCTAGTCGTAATCAATCATATCTGAAATTGAAAAACTTGATTGTATTGGGAAAATCATTTGAAATTCTTATCAAAATCGGAGGTTTGTTATAGGGTTTTACGCAATGCGGAAGGCTTGTTTCAGACTCATGAATTAAAATTTCTTATTGATCCCCAAACAAATGCTTGGAAGTATTTTGCAAAAAAAGTTTACAAAAAAGTAGTTCCTTTGTCAAGCGTTGATATCAAAGCAAGATATATATGCCAATGGCTCAACCTAGCCAGCAGTATTTCCTTTCGATTTTATGACACAACTTTCAAACTTATTGCGAATACCAAATTCTTTGGTTCTCTGTGACAAATATGCTAGCAGCGATCACGAAGAGTTCTAAACCCAGATCCGGGGTAGTGGCTATCTACTTCCTGAATATATAGTCTGCTTACGCAATTCTCTCAAATTACACAGTGACGCTTTTGCAGAAAACAGGAACTTCTGACAAGCGTAAGTGCATCATTGAAGTTACAGACACCGAACAAAGTTTTCTCCGAGAAGGAAAAACGCTGTCAACATGGTGAAAGAAGAGCTTTGGCGCATGCTTTATTATCACGACATCGCGTTCTCCTTGATGTATCCAACGATGTGGAAATGGAATCCTCAAAACAAGCTTTTCGACATAGAAAAGTGCGTTTGGAAACTAGTTCCTTTCTATACAACAAATATTTTCATTTTCAGCCTTTTTACTTGGTGTAGTGCATACGCTATTGTGATAAATCATAATCAAACAACGTTCGACATAATAACAATGTGCATTAGTCTGTTTGCCCTGATCAGTTTGATCGCAGTCGCCATAACTTATTGCGTAACTTATCATTTCCGGTACGAACTAAATAACGCGCTGGGGAACACGGTTCAGTTGGACAATCACCTGCAGAATGGTAAATGTGCCCACAAAATTATGGTTGACATGAGCGTAAAATGGATGGAAAGAGTGCGTTATGAAATTTATTGAAATTTACTTTATATTTTTTGCAGCTTTTTCTGTCCATTACCACTCTGCCGAATACACAAGGAGACATTACTCCACCGTTTTGGGTAAAATATATCCAGTTGTGTTGGGTTCATCCATTGCAGCAAATCCAATTATGTCAGTAGCCTTTGTCTTTTGGGATCTGGACGTTTGTCAACATCTCATGCCGCTTGTTGCTGGAAATCCGATGAATTGGTGTAGGGCAATCATAGTTCTCAACTCCACAGGGCGGATAATTTTACTCAGCGTTCTCTTGCTGGAAGCTGCCCGTCTACTTCTGCAAATCCTTCCAGCAACTATAATTTGTTCACTAATGGCCCACAATGTACTCCAAGTGATTTCAATGAACCAATTTCATAAACCATTTACAATGCTCCGGGTTTACCGCAGACTTTTCCTAATTGTGCGCAGTTTACAGAGTTTCCTAAGTATTGGCTACTTTTTGAATATGTTTTGTGGGCAAATTATTGTAGTTTTTGGTTTTTGGTTTGCTTTCAATTGCAGACATGTGCCCAGCGTGGTTGTCTACTTGTTTTTCCTTGCAGTGGTGATAGGTGGGTTGCTCGTGTTGGTCATCACGGTAAAGGAAGCTGTTGACTGCTTCTTGTTTGCCTTAAATATCATTGACACGTGGACTAGGGGAAAGTGTGTGTATGCTATGCGCAATCAACAGGTTTTTAGTCGTGCTTCGACAAAGCTAATTAGAAGACAAGGAAGGGCGCAACTTCCTGTTCAGATGACTTGTCTTTGCTTCTTTAAATTGAAGAGGAATACTCCTTTAACTTACTTTAACATACTCTTAAACAATACTATAACCTTAATTCTTATCAACAGGATGTAAGAAACGGATGCAATGATACATCGGGTGATTGCTACATGTATTTAACAGAACGCAGAGGCGTGGTGAAAGGTGTCCGCATGGACAGGTTGTATCACGTTTCCCCAAATGTACACATTTACACAGAGTATATGGCTTTTTTTGCTAAACAAACACTAATACTACTAATAGTCAGCAATAAATGCTTAGTTTAGTTTATTTGAAAAATATAATCAACAAAAGTAAATATGAGTTTTTATCTCTTTCCATCCACGATATGGCATGTTTAATGAATTGTAAACGGGATTTTAGTGGATAACGGTTTTTAATTCACCAAGCTTTCAAAAGCGTACAGCTTTCTTCATCAGGGCAGAATGACATAAATAGCAAAGTAAATATGTTAGACTGCAGATTCTTGGGCAATGACAAAATGACTTGATAATTCAATGTGTTCAGCACAAAGTGAATTATTTTAATGGCAATCGATCATCTTGAAGTTCGTAATAAATAATAAATATATATTAAAGTTGCAAATTGGAGCAGACCACAAACAATAATTATTGGAATTTGCAAATTGGAAAAATATAAACAATCAGTTGGTATCTTGGAATTTCAAAAATGACAAATCACTGTTAGAAAATAACCATTTCATATCAGTTTAGTCCCATTTGCATACGAGTTGTGAGCACAAATCACAAAGATGGTATCCTATGACTCCGCCTTTATAACGATTTTGTCTATGAAGGGAAAAGGGCGAACATAATACTGGCGACTGGCATATTACGTTTGACAAGTTGTCAGATAAATTAAATGTTTTATCAAGATTTTAAATAAGTATCTTCCTTGCAAAGCCCAATAAACAAACGATAAACGCATACCTATATTTTCAAAGGAATTCATTATAGGAAGTCAGCTCAGTCGTGCTTGCTTGCTATTATTGGCAGCAATTTCAACAACACATTATATTCTTATCCACAGCTGCCGATTTTATCTTCGAAGTCCTTCACCATGATTTGTCGATTTTGGTTTTGTCTATCTTTATTTACAGTTTTGTTCCAGATTTCACAAGATAAATTTTCTGCAGAAATTCCGTATCCTTGATTCTGAATTTGAGAGTAGTTCGTTTCCAGAATCAGGAATGACAGTACAGCAGCTTTGTCCACATTAACAATGAACGCGATAATTATATCACGCTATCCATATCTCCTTGTTCAAGGATAGAAAATTTACCAACAACAAAATAGAGTGTGAATCGGTTGTGGTGAATATGGTGAAAGAAGTACTCTGGAGCATGCTTTATTTTCACGATATCGCTTTCTCCTTCATGTATCCAACGATGTGGAAATGGAATGCTCAGGAAAAACTATTCAGCGTCGAGAATTTTGGCTGGAAACTGCTTCCGTATTACTCAACCAATATTTTCATTTTCACCATTTTTACCTTGTGCAGTTTATATTCGGTGATAAATCAGATTCGGAATAATGTCACGAACATTGTAACAATGTGCATTAGTCTCTTCGCCTTGATCTGCTTGTTTGCATTCACCATAGCTCATTCTATTACTTATCATTTTCGGTTTGAGCTGAATAACGCGGTGTGGAATACCGTTCTGCTGGAAAAACAATTAGAAAATGGTAAACCCTCTTGACCATACCAAATTAAGCTTCCGACTATTCTGTTAACGTTAACCCCAAAAAATTCGTTTGAAATGTTTATTTTTTCAGCATTTCCAAGCGAATACTTTTGTGCTGAAAGCAAGCGGAGAAACTACTTGAACATGTTGGGTTTTATGTACCCAATTTGGTTATGGCTGTGCATTACAATAATTCCAGTTATTTCTGTAGCCTTTGTCTTCTGGGACCTTGACGTCTGCCGCTACGTGATGCTTTTTGTTGCTGGAAATCCGATGGATTGGACGGGCCCAATAATAGTTACCAACTTTATAATGCGAATACTGTTGCTGATTGTTCTCTTCTTGGAAGTTGCCCGTATTTTAATGCAGATATTTCCATGTGCAACTGTTGCCTCAATTCTCTTCCACAATGTCTTCCAGGTGGTCTCCATGAACCAGTTTTACAGACCTCTTCCGATGTTGAGGTTCTACCGAAAACTTTACTTGATTGAGCAAAGTGTTGGAAGTTTCTTAAATACTTCGTTTTTCCTTGCGATGTTTTGTGGCCAGGCTATTGTAGTTCTCAGCTTCTGGTTTGCTGTGAATTGCATTTATCAGCTACCAAGCCATGTTATCTACTCATTTTTCATTGTAGTTGTTACAGGTGGCTTGATCGTTCTCACTGTAACGGTGAAGGAAGCTGTGGATTGCTTCTTGGAAGCTGAAGAAATCATTTGTAGGTGGACAAGGGGAAAGTCATTGTATGGGGTGGCAAGCAAGAGGATTTTTCATCATGTGTCCACAAAACTAATCCGACGATGGGGAAGGGCACAACTTCCAATTCAGTTTAGCTGTCTTCACTTTTTCAAATTGCAGAGAACCACACCATTAACTTACTTCAATATACTTGTAAACAATTCAACAACTGCCATTCTCTTGTACTAGTTTTAGCGGAAGTATACGCGTAATTTTTAATAATATGTTAACTGTATTCCATATACACATATGTAATTACATTTAATTTTTTCGAAACAATTTACGAAAATAAGAACAAGATTTCAAAATAAGTGTATACCATACACAACCACCTTATATACAAATGCAGTACTAGTAATTGCTGAAAGTAGCGACCGTGATCTTGATCTGACCAGGGAAAGCGGTGAAAGTTGTGGGGAATCGCAACTGAAACGTCCCCAGTAGAAGGAACTTGATCGAAGAACATTACAAATTCAGCCAATCTGTCATTAAATTTCAAGAATAATGATACGTTTCCCCTCCCGATGATTACATGATTTGTGATTTCAGATAACATGAAATATAGATTTACTGAGATTTTGTCTGGATAATACTAATTTTACATTCCATTAAGTAATAATGATAGGGATGGCGAAAATTTTTATGCAACTTTTTCAAACAATATATTGCCCCATCCTCCATACATGTCAATTATTCAACAACCCTTAATTATCCATGGTCGATGAATAATACGGAATTTAATTTCCTCTGAAGCTCGTTACTCTAATTTGCCCGAGACAACTGCTTTGAATGAAAAATAAATGAAATATTTTACCTATAAATGTTACTTTTATTTGAAAAAGTGTATTTTCTACAAGTGTATTCTCCAATAATAATTCTTGGTTATAGTGTATTTTAGAAACAAAGCTCTTAAACAGATCCACACAAATTGTCCACCATGGCGGAAGGGTTAATCTGGAAAGTTTTAGAATACCACGGCTCAGCGTTTTCCTTCATGTACCCACCCATTTGGAAATGGTCGGCAAAACAAAGACAATTCATTGTGGAGAAACGCTGGTGGAAATTAGCTCCATATTACTTTGTTAACTTGGTTGTGTACATTGGATTGTATATGTCATCATGCTTTGGCTTTCTCCTAAGTGAAATCCTTGGATCCAGAAAAAAATCCGCGGATCTGGTTCTCATCTGCTACAATATATTTCTACTTGTGTTTCTCGTCGGAACAGGGACCATCCATTTAATATTTTACTGTTGTCGAGATGACGTGAATAATATGCTAACCTATTTTGAAAACGAGTTGAAAATACTTCGTTCTGGTAAGCAGCCTGATAAACACGAATGTGTTTGTCAGGAATGAATTAAACACATGTCCGAAACATAAACACGAAACGACGAAACTGATGATTAAATTTCAATCAAATTGGTAATCCACAATTTTCTTTTATAGAATTTCCCGTCGAATATTCTCATGTGGGAAAGAGGTTAAGACGATATTGCAATTTTGTGTGTGGTGGTACATTACTATTTACAATCGGCTCCCTCATCATGTCACCACTGATCGCTTTCACCGTTATATTCACAGATATTGACCCTACATACTTCTTAATCCACGTTGTATTTGGAGATCCTGTCTACTGGAGTACCAAATTAATTATGCTCCTTTCCATAATACAATTCTTACTTTGTTTGTCTGTTGCCCTGGAAATATCACGACTCTCCTGCCAACTAATTCCACTATTTATGATTTGCTCCGTGATTGAAACAAGCATCTTGGAAGTGGTGAGATCTGCGCAGTCCTACATGCCATTTGCGTCCCTCCAACTTTATCGTCAGCTTTTCATCATAATTCAGAGTGTGTCCATGCTCACAAATGCTGGCTATTTGGACGTACTCTTTTGTGGACAAGGGATTGTTGTGATGAGTGTCTGGTTTCCGGTGACATTCTGGAGTCGCATAAATAGTGTTGTTCTGCAGCTCATGTTCTTTGCGGTTACGATCACCGGAGTGGTTCTCCTCATCTTCATGATCTCGGAAGCGGTGTCTTGCTACCTGACTGCTTCGGCAATTGTGAATAATTGGAGGAGTGGGAAATCGTTTTTTGATGTGAGAAGGAAGGTTATCTGGAATAAGGGCGGGATGAAAGTCATGAAGAGGTTGGGAAGAGCTCAAATCCCCATTCAAATATCGTGCCTTTCCTTTTTTAAAGTTAAGCGAGACACTCCTGTCAAATACTTAAATGTACTCGTCAACAACATTACCACGTCCCTGCTCATAATAAATTTTTAAATTGTAAAGGAAATTGTATGCGTAACAATTCTATGGAAAGAAAGAAATAATTTAATTTATGCTATTGATCTCTCGAATCTCGTTATTTAAATGATTGTCAAAGAAGCAGCTTGTGTGCATAAATTCGCAGTGGATTTTGTGCAAGGTGAAGAGTTTTGGGGTATTTTTCTTAACCTTTATATCATCATTCATTAGTAACCGGAACATAATTTTAAGTTCAAATGCAAAACTACATTTTGACTACAAAATAGCGTTATTTATTAAAAACAAAAAAGTGAAAGTCCAATACTTAGAACACGAGTAAGGTACAAATACGAGGGCCCTGGAAATGTGACACAAAGTATTTAAATAAATAATGTGTGAACTGAATACATGAATACATTACTTATGAATACATTGTATTCTTATAGAAGCCCTTGTCGTTTAAGATCTTCGTAAGTTTTCTTATTGACCACATTGCCCATCGAGTCTTCGAATTCTTCCTCTGCCTCGGGTTGCCATCTTTCTGCAGTCTTTTGGTTTTTCAATTTATCCCACACTGTGGATAAGGAAGTAAGATGAGCATTTTTATTCCACAATCACAAACTGTGTTAAGAAATTTGATATAAAATTTGATATCTTACATGCTAGAGCGTCTTCGATCTGTGTCACATTCGCGAAATGGGCTGTGTTTGGTATTCCTAAACAACGCATGCCGTGTGCATGTCGCCACTCCTAAAGGAAAATAAAAGCTACATATATCTCACCGTTCTCATATCATCCATTATACAATGGCTTCCACAACAAACATAATTTCAAAACATGAATCTTCCAATTCAAATCAAACTCAACGGGTGCAACTTCTCCAATGTATGTGACTTACCGCGAAATGACGCTGGAAAGCCTTTGGCCCTTTGTATGTAAAATTTCCGCAAATTTCGCAGTTGTAACTAATGTTGAGACCATGAAGCTTGTATAACCAATATGGGATAGGCTGAAATAAAAAATCATTTCATAAAATCAGACACACTGACCAAAATACCATTCTCTCCCTGCTCTTGATCGCTCGAGAATCATGGATAATCATGAAATGGATCATTCAAAATGATACAAAGCATACTGCCATGTAAAACTGAAAATTTGTATTATCGTAGCGTACTTTTCCATCCCATCCGAGAGGTAAATTTTTAGGATTGTATGGAATGTCATCGTCGTCCTCATCATCTGACTCACTTGGCTGTTCTTCTTCATCCGATTCCTCCTTCTCTCCTGCAGTTCTCGCTTGCTTTCGTGTGACATTTTCCTTTGTTGCTGCTCTCTGCTCGCTCAAAAGTTCGGCCAATCTGATGAAATTGTAAAATCGTTTTGAGAACACAACACAACATGCCGAAATCGAAACTGAAAGAACGAAGGAAATCCCCTAGAATAAAATATTACCGATAAATTTGGGATTCCAATGCAGCAACGTCCCTATTCTTTTCTGTGTCCTTTTCCTTGGGGGTTGCTTTGCCCGGCTTAGACTTGGCGAATAAAGCTGGGTCAATTTCCTCCAGCGATTTCCCCTTTGTACTAAACAATCTCTGAGCTCTTTCTTCCAGAGTACTGTTGTGAAACAATCGTTTGAGTCAAGCTTAATTTATTCAACGCCATAATTTATATATATTAGGTGGCCACTTTTTAAAGAGCCTAAACTCACCCTCCACATTTCAATCCAAGAGCCATCAGCGCAGACTTCAGCCTGTCTAATCCCAGTGACGACAATTCCTCCCAGTCTGAAAACGCAGACAAGTCCAAATGTGCCCCAGTGTGAGCGAGAGCGCCTGTAGGAGCTTCTTTCTGTAATAAAACAAGCATAAATCAGCTAATCATTCCTGATAACCCCCTCATTTAACAAAATGAACCCCAACCCCACTAACTTACCGGCCATCCTGGAAACTGCCCAGTTTCCCACTGCCCAATAAATTCCTTCTGAGTCTCCGCCAGAATGAAATCAAAATCCGTCAGAGGTTTGATTCTCGTCACAAAATCATACAAATACTCCAACAGTCCATCTAAATACTTCCTATACTCTGCCCCCTTCCGTTCTTTTGCAATTTCAAAGAGCCTATCGAATATCCCAAGGTACGTGATGTAGTCCACTTTTTCCACCCCCTTCAAATTCAAATACTTCTCAAAATGCTCGTGCAAATCCAAATATTTTCCATATCCCTCTTCATCCTTAAATTCAACTAGATTCAGATACTCTTCATTATTTGACTCCCTCATTTTCGGATACTCCTCAAATTCAATCGACATTGGAACTGATACTTCGTTGGGATGCTTTCTGTAGAACTCCTTAATCGCCTTGAGTCTGTTGTAAAATTCGACAAATTCATTTGGCCCTGACAAAGCCTGGATTTCTTCCTTCCTTTGCCCATCTTTATCTTCGTAGAATTCCGTTAGCCTCTCCGAACAATCTGCGTAACGCTAGAAAAAAATATCACCAAGGATAGAAAGAGTTTTAAAATTCAGTTCTGCACATGAATGCAACGCAAAAGGAATTCATTAGTAATAATTTAATAATTTGCCATTGTTAACTAACGTCTGATAAAGATTTCGTACGATGCTCCGAGTTAATGTGGTCCCGGTGCTGAAAACAAGAAGATTCACATCAAATTATGCATGAAAAGTGCATTTTAATTTAATCATTGTCTTTCTCATAATTATGTCTCCCGAAAAAATTGCAATCTCGAAAAAATCTACGAGTGGTCGAGTCTCATGAAAACAGTCTTAACCTCAATAAATATTACAAAGGAGTATATGGAAAGTGCCGATTCAAAATTGCCAAGTTTACATTATCGTAAATACAAACTTGAATTAGCTCCATGTGCCCAGAAAATCCGTTCCGACTCTTGTAACGGCAAAAAACCCGTAACAATGGGGATTTATGGGCGAAATACAGTGTGCACGCTTTATGGTGCTGCGGTCATTGTCTGTCTGTCTAGCAATAAATCAAATCG
>JAQFZW010001369.1:0-28195 GCA_034687055.1 Heteromurus nitidus
CGAATGTCATGATGTCATCACGAAGTTCAACTGCCTTCAAGGAGAATGTGGACTGGAGTCCTTGTTCTGGTCGATGTAGACCTGTTGGAAACTGTAAAATAATCGTTGTCTGGATACAAATCCCCCCAGAGCTATCTTCACAAAAGAACAAACAACTCGAGCACCCCAACGTTGAAATCCTCGATGCTGGGCTTCTATAATTTTGATATTTCTATTGATGTAAATATATATACGTATATGCGAAGAGTGCATCGTATCGGATCGTTAATTCACACGTATGAAAAAATATGTGCAAAAAGGATAGAAATTGGAATGTTAAATACTTTTGTACATATAAGCTGAAGCTCTGCTGGGATGTGAAGGTGTCTCTGTTCTGCATCAGTCAGTGCCCGTACGTATAACTTCCTCTTTGCAATAAAAACAACTCTCTAGAACTCATCCTCACATCCTCCTTCATCATCAACATGCATCCAACTGTCGGTATAATAATAATAAAAAATGGGTTTCACTTGGGGCACAAGAGTTGTAATACAGACAGCTTTCGGAATGACGGCTGTAAATAACTCATTCACGTGTACATACACCCGGATGACATGCAATACTATAGAGGAAAAGCGGAAGGTAGTAAAGATTGAGAGAGAATAAAATATATCAATTCAAGTTGTTTTAAAAAAATTATTCGCAGTTTGCAGTCGGAGCAAGTGTCTATTTTATTCATGGCAATTCAGGTTAAGTATGAACTCTTAACTACGAGACTAGTATATATGCATTTTTGTATGAACTTGTGTGACTGTGACTCTTCTCCTCTCACATCACAAAAAAAACATTTTACTATAAAAAATTGAGGATCAGTGTGAATCAAGTATGGGAGTCTGGGTTTACGGAATGAAATGCGTTGATGCAGCTGCGGGCAAAAAAGTGAGTATAACAGTTCATCTGACGGTGACGAGGCGAGCCGGTGTGCGGTGTTGTGTAAAAAGCATCTATATTATTTGCAAGAGGCAAGAGTGGTACAATTTGATGTGAAGTTAGGTCTTTTGGAATCTAATCATGAATGTAATATCCTCTCATTTTACCTGATGCGGCAACAACTCATTAACCGGATTGCTGACAAGTGGCAAATCACATGAAAAAGTAGTATGCTGAAGTATTGATGTACATATGTCTGGCATATGCATATTATGCGCTCTTTCTCTTGCAAATGGGATGGGAGGTGAACATGAGTTACTTACAAGAGTTGTATGCGTGTGTCATGTCATATGCATGCCGTTGAGGACTACATAGCAGAATTTGTCCGACTTCCTTTTGTATTGCACAGATTGCAGAGCTTCCATCATTTTTATTGTATCGAGTCCATCCAAAGGATATATTATAATAAGTATAGGCATGTATGTATATATTTGTCGGTCGGGTTACCTCCAAACTGGGAAAATGAAATGACACCGTTGAAGGTCACGAGAATAAGGTCCTAAATATATTAAACGCATTAAAGTCCTGTGCTGTCAAAAGAGGCTGGCTTTGACTTTATATGAAGTCTCTCTTCCTCTGCTGAAGCCTCTAGAAACTTCCACATAATTAGGTTTCCTTTCACCTGAAAGCTTTCTCCGGAAAATGCGATTATGGGTGTAATAAGACAGAGAGACAGAATTTAATACAGTAGTTCGCTACCAGGTTATAAGGATGCAACTAATTTAAAAATAATTGTTGATGCTGGAGTATATGTGGAGCAGGAACTCACGTGGAGCTCTGTCAAAGTCCTTGACTTCGTTTGTAGATATTATGCGATTAAAAAGTAAATCTAAATCTTCTCTGACAACGAGTCTAGCGAAATATATCCGCAAAAGTAAAAAATTATCTTAGAACGTCAGTCATATCCAAGCATAATAATATGAAACGTTAATATTGCTTAATACGGCAGCAATATTAACGTTTCACATGCTTGGTCATATCTACCTTAAATATTAAATACTCCCGAAAATACATTTTTAATTTGCAAATGACGTCAGAAACAATCACACATTCATATTCGGTTTATTCTGGGAGGTTGCCTCCTATCGACTCCTATTATCCTCCGTCAACCATGAGCTACACCTTTACAAAAGTTTGCCAGCTTCATACTTGACACATGACTTTCCTGCCGAAAAACGAAGCGAAGACATCGTCTATGCCGATTCAGAAAAGGTGGTGTGCTGCTGACGCCATGAGTGACGAGATTGAGATGCATGGGCTGCAAAGCAAATGCAAACTCTCTAAAACTTCAGCCATTGGAGAAGCTGTTTTGTTACACATGAAAGATGAAGCATTAATATTATTACTATCATGAGGAAATCATGTGGTTCTCGGTCTGCTTAAAATATTTGCAACATTTGCAACCAGTTTTCCTCAACCCGTCTCCATCATGATCCGTATCCCACTCCACACATAAAATGCTCATGTGAGATCGATGCGATGGGGAAAGCTTATACATGAATCTGTCTGTGGGTATTTGCGAAATGCTACATAAAAGCATAGGTATGTTCTTTGGAACTTGGCTTATGGATAACTTCCACCACTTCCAAGATGACCATAACCAGAGAACATGAGGAGATGGCACGAAATGTGTATGTGCATAGCCACCCTCCAACTTGCAATGTTCCACGCTTCCAACACGATACATGCATTCGGCACTCGACGCGTGATACACTTTTGTGTGGAGTGATACTCGCCTTCACTACATTAGCACATGTGCGTTACTCCATTCCATCAGCAACGAAAAGGTATAGTCAAATTAAAAATCTATTTGCCAAATTCACCTGATCCGATACATATATACACTTTTGTGTACAGCAAATTAGGAGAGGAGAGAGATCCATAATATTATTCGGTTTTCTTGATTGGATTCATTTCACACGCTCAAAGAAAGCTCCTCTCTGGAGAATTTTTAGGTGATAGGTTTTTCTGCTGCCAGGTGTGTTTGTAGGTGCGAGTGTGAATTAGTAGAAAAAAATTCATAATTGTAGACTGATATTCATGTTCAAAAAGATTTATTTTTTAGTTGAGAGTATTTTATTTATTTAGCAAAGTATTTAGAGGGCAGAGCGGAGAGATATAATAATTAGTATTATTGTTTATGTGATTGTGTGATTTGATTTTTAAGTAAGCTTTAAAATCAGCTGGTCGAAAATGAATCGAACATGTGGTGGAGTGATCCGCTTGTGTATCCAGAACTTATCGAAGCCGGGCTCGGGAAGTAGATACTCCTTGAACAGATATGTAAACCGGTCAAATTCTGCTAGATCGTATAGTTGTGCTGTAATTGTAAACAGGTGAGACGAGGAAGAGAACTTTAACTTTTGTTGGTATCATTAATCTTTTTTGGTTGGTTAAGGTTTGGAAGTTATCTTATCTGAATTTGTATTGGTTTTTTTCCACAGAAATCTTGGGAGAGTGTCAAGGACTCCAAGCAGCTGTTCAGCGTACATTATTTCAGAACATGGACGAAATAGAAGATTTTACTCGTCGTACCCTCCTCACACCCCGGTGGCGTTACCTGCGTTGTCGCCAACTATGGAAATGGGAACTATTATCAGTTGGGAAAAGAAGGAAGGTATGAAATGCATTGATTTGTTTATAGATGCAATTCACCATTAATAAATCTTGCATTAACAGTTTGCAATCTAGAATGCATATTTTAATTGTCTTCAACAGGGGATCAGCTGCATGAAGGAGATCTGCTAGCAGAAATCGAAACGGATAAGGCGACCATGGGCTTTGAAACACCAGAAGAAGGGTACTTAGCAAAAATTTTAGTCCAGGCTGGCTCCAAGGATGTTCCAATTGGCAAGGTGCGTGATACATACAATCAATTAGTAATATTAACGATTTAGTATATTGCTGTAATTAATCATCAAGATCTGTTTATGTTTTATTTGCAGTTAGTTTGCATAATTGTTGAAAGTGTGGATGACATTGCGGCTTTCAAAGATTATCAAGATTCAGGAGCAGTTGCTCCGCCAAGGCAGCCGGCAGCAGAGGCACCCGCTTCCAAACCAACTCCTGCTCCGTCTTCGTCGGCTCCTGCCGCTCCTAAGCCTGTCGCAGCTGCAGCACCTGTGTCACTAGGCGGAGGCGGAGGAAGGCCATTTGCGTCTCCTCTCGCTAGATCTTTAGCTGCACAACGCGGCTTAGATATCAGTGTAAGTGCCAAATTTTGTTTTTGTGATTTAAAGTATTTGTGTCTGTCTGATTTTCACGTATATTGTCATTGTCTCTACAGTCTCTTGGATCTGGAAGTGGATTTGGAGGCTCAATCACTGCTAAAGATCTTGACAAAGCTTCACCAGCTGGTGCAGTGTCTTTGTCTGCACCAGGGACGGCTGCATCTTCTACAGATATTCCCGTTTCTGGAGTACGCGGAATTATAGCAAAACGACTCTTGCAATCTAAGCAGGTAAGAAGTCGATCGATGTCATATGATGCGAACCCCTAATCGTAATTTTGTAAGGTTGCGCGTGTTGTCTAATTTCTAATTCATTTTATTATAGACTATTCCTCATTACTATCTCACTGCGGAAATCGAAGTTGATAATCTTTTAGCTCTTCGAGAACAATTTAACAAACAACTTGACAAGCAGAAGGTGAAACTCTCAGTCAATGATTTTATTATCAAAGCTGCAGCCATGGCTTGTTTGAAGGTGCCGGAGGCAAATTCTGCATGGATGGATACCGTGATTAGACAGTAAGTTTATTTGTATCCCCACGTGCACATCTTCCTCACAAATCAGATAGTCATACAGCGTCGATTTTATGAAACGACCTTAAATGACAATCCCATTTGAAAATATTTTCTAGGTATAACGAAGTGGATGTGAGTGTGGCAGTAAGTACTGACAATGGACTTATTACACCAATTGTTTTCTCTGCGGACTCGAAAGGCGTAGTAGAAATTAGTCAGACTGTTAAAGAGCTAGCTGGAAAGGCTCGAGCTGGCAAACTTCAACCTCAAGAATTCCAGGTGAGACTAACTTTTTTGTCAAATACACCCTCCTAAGTATGAATAAATTATAATTATAAGATATACAATTTTGTTTTTCATGACGATTTCTTATACTTAAATTGGAATTTATACAGGGCGGCACCTTTACTGTTTCCAACCTGGGAATGTTTGGTATTCATCAATTCGCCGCAATCATCAATCCTCCTCAGTCATGTATTCTAGCAATCGGTGGTACCTCTAGGAAGGTCGTTCCAGCCGATAATGAAAAAGGGTAAGTATTGTAGTATAAATTGAATCTATGAATTTTGACCATTTTTGTAGTGAGTGGGTGTTTGATAATGGGTTGAATTACATTTAATATTTCAGATTCAAAGCCGTTACAGTGATGTACGTAACATTAAGTTGTGACCATAGAACGGTGGATGGAGCTGTTGGTGCACAGTGGCTACAACACTTTAAGTCATATTTGTCAAATCCAGCAGCGATGATTCTTTAGATATGACAGTGCATGACGATTCAAAATTAGAAATTCCTAGAGACATTATACTAAAGTATATATTATGAGTAAAACAGTCGCTATATTTCACAAAAATGAAAATACATTCAGAACATATCAACGCTTACTGCCACAAATTAAACTGAACGAGCGTTTATTTTTTAGGGCGGTTAGTCCGTCATTGATCTTCGAAAATATAATTTTAAGCCAAGCATTACTCTTGGCGATAAATGTACGTTAAGTTTACTTATTTACTACATTTGTACAGATATCTTCCGAACTTCTAAACTAGTCACGACAAGGGTACAACGAGAAGGTAGTTTATGTTGGAATTTGCAATTCCGAAGCGACCATAGCAAGGACCTCTTCTATTTTCTTTCTCCAGTTTTTAATTTCCTTACTGACACGACACCACGCTTCCCCGTGATGAGGTTCAGCTTGAATACACCTTTTCATGACGTCTTGTTGAGTTTCCTGAAAGTGACAAGCAACATTTTTCGTTGCAATAATTTATAAATACTAGTGCATGCATTTTTAAATGATTATAAATTATAATGCTTACCTCTGTGCCATGCACCGACTCAAATTTGTAAAAATACGCCCAAGCATCTCCTAAATCAGGTTCAATCTTCACAGTTCTATTAAACCATTCCCTGCATTTACCAGTTTTTCTTTCTGACCAGAAAAGGAGGGATACAGATAACAAAACATGGGGATCGTGTTCACATTTCTTGAGAGCGTCAACGCTCTTCGTTTTCCTCTGGGCTCGACCTTCCATGAAAATTGCTTCCGCCCAGAGAATGCCAGACGTTGGGCATTCCTGTAAAGCTATAAACAGAATCCATGATCATGTTTATTAGAAGTTTAAAAGGAATTCAGAGAAATAGACGTAAATAAAATTATGCTGTCAATTACCTTTCGCCATTAGTGGTTCAGCGATGTCCTTTGATCCGGATCTGACCTCAATGCGAACCGATTCTAACCACAGCCTGTCATTCTGAGGATTTCGAAGACGAGCCTTATCCATAACAGATCTGGCTTTGATCAACTTTCCACGCTTTTCTTCGTTTTTGGAGAGCAAAATCCATAATGGTATCGAGTCTGGACATTTCTTAGTTCCGTCTGAATATACTTCTCGTGCTTTATCCAGCTTTCCTTCTTGCTCTAATATTTGGCCGTGCATCATCCACAGTTTCGCAGAGTCAGGAAAAGCCTTTAGACCTTCTTCAATAAGAACATAGGCCTGTTCAGTTTTATCAAGGGCCCATTCCAGTTTCACACTTTTGACCATTACCCTGTGAAATTTCCAGGCATATTTGATTATTTGAATTCAATCTACGCAATATTAGAATCGTTAAAAGTTAGCATCTTGTTATAAAGTATAATTGTATCTAACCTTGGCGTTGGTGCAGAAGCACGAGCCTTAGCCAACAATCTTCGTGCCCTGTCGTTTTCGTTATTTTCCGACTCTAACTTCACAGCGGCTAACCAAATTTCCTCCGAATTGGGATTTGCTTGGAAAGCAAGTTGCAAAATGGATCTCGCTGCTCGAACATCCCCCTAAAACATAAACGAAGAAACGCTAAATCATTCTGAATAGTCATAATAACAATGCACCGTCTTATCACACACGCGATTACAACAGAATAACAGAAATAAAAATATTTGTACAACTTACAGCAAGCCATTTGGATTTTGCTCCCATGAGCCACAAAACTTCTGCCTGAGGACAATGAGATACCGCTTGCTGCAACAGATTCTCCAAACTTTCTCTATTGCCGTGAGTTTTTTCGAAGTATGCTGCCTGTTTCCAGATACTTTTCTTTGTGGAATATATTGACAACGCGTGACTATAAATAGCTCTGGCACACTCAATGGCTCCCTGAAAAAAATTAAAAATCCAAGTTTGTTTAAACTGAGATGATTTAATTAAAGGCAATAACTTAGTTGTATTCTATCCTTCATCGGTTATACCTTTTGTGTACAATTTTCAGCGTCTTCCATCCAGACCTCCTTTCTTTCCTCGTCTTCCAGCCCATGTCCAATAACAGCTTTAATAATTGCTCGGCACGTCAGCACCGAATTTGCTTTCTCACACTCAATCGAGTCCTCAATCCATTGGTCACGAGTAATTTCTACACCGTTTGCAGTCAGCGAAGATATCGCACGCTCAACAATTTTGTCGACCATTTGAGAATTTCCTTGAGCTTCCTCCAATTTCGCTGCGGTTATCCAGATTAACCTGTCCGTAGGAATATTTTGACGTGCCTTGTTCAGGACTCGCCTGGCGTTTTCGTAAGACTCCAATCTGAACATATTTTAAAGTAATTAAAAATGAGCATTCGAGAATAGTTCTGAGAAATAAAAATTGACTAGGTATTCCAGCCTAGTAAGCATTACCTTGCTAAAGCCAACCATAACTCCACTGAAGTTGGACAACACTCCACAGCTCTCGCTAAAAGAATACGGGCATCATTCGGCTCTTCCAACTCAACAGCAGCCTTCCATAATCTAACACTGTTAGGAATGTGTTCGAGAGCTTTCCTGTACACTTTCTTCTTAGCTTTGGCGTCCGTCTCGAGGTCTGCAGCTTTCGCCCAAATTCTGACTGATGTGGGAATATGTCTGACAGCTTGAGCAACTATTCCCTTGCCTAATTCTGGAGGTTGAAGACGAGCAGCTTCTAACCAAAGATCCTCTGAATTCGGATTTTCTTCGCATCCTTTCATAATCAGGTTACGTGCAGCTTGAATTTTTCCCGTTACTTCTTCCAGACGAGCAGAAGCAATCCATGCTGGTGGATGGCCTGGATTTGTTTCACGGACAGATTTCAACAGCAACCTTGCTTTCTTGATATCACTGCAATCGATCATGAGAAGCGTCACCATTATCAAATTCAAATTAAATTGTAAACTTAAAATTCAACTTTAAGACACTAATTTTCAATATACTCACTTAATATCACCACCATATGTTGGAATCATGGACTGCAAATCAGTCAAATACCCTTTGGGGTCTACTACGGTTTGCCCAGACACGTTGTCTGATAACTGATTCAATCTCACATTCATCAATGTGTTACGCGCCTGACCAATCTTCTTCAAATCCAGGTCACCAGAAGGAGTTGACATCCCTGGTGTCATGGTTGATGTACCTGGAAATGCAGAAGCTAGTCCCGATTTAGGATCTAGCGCTGTCACTGATTCACCTCCAAGATTTCTTGAAATAACTGAATCTGGGAGCGGAGTGAATCTAAAATGGTAAAAAATTATATTTAAACTCGTATCTAGTATTTAGTAACTCAGACTATTATTTTTATTTTGGCAAACATACTTTTCTGCGCGAGGATTCCTCTGCTTCTTATTTCTCGCATCACCAACTTCAGGAATACTTAACCAGTCCTCCTCACTAACATTTGAGAGAGCTCTTCTCAGGTCACTAAACTGTTGCTGAATTTTAGGGCGTTCTTGACGGTACTTTTCCAACACGACTATAAAATAAATTTTCAAAATTTGTAGTCCACTGCCAAGATTTGCGAATCAAATACGGATTTTTTAAATCGAATATCTCAGTATCTCATTCATTACCTTTTAATTTCTTTTCTCTATACTCTTTCCTCTTTTCGTCCATCCGCCTGTCAATCGATTCATATATTTCATCAGCTTCTTCGTCATCTTTGTCGTAAGGATCTTTGCTAAAAAGAGACCCTCCATATCCAGAGAACTATACACACAAAAAATAATAATTAATAATAAGCGTAGCACGACAAACGTGGCATGACTAATTGGCTACCCGACATAGTAATTTAAGTAATTTGATATTCCGACACTCCGGTCAACTTTACCTCGTCATAGTTGGAGTCATTCAAATCTTCATCGTCATCCTCCACTTCCTCCTCCTTGTTTTGAGGCTTCTTCCTTTTATTGGGCGGCGCATGCCTATCATCTGAAACATCATTTGCGTCTCGTGCAGGACCGATATCAGACCGGGTTGTAAAACCAGTAGCACTAGAAAACACAAGCAATATTAATTATAAATTTTCATCAATGTGTCCTTTTAAACCACATCAATCACTTTTTATCTTACCCTCTTCCAACACCAGGCACATATCCAGCCGGCGCAGGTGCTCCAATAAAGTGCTTTTTCGGCTTTGCCGTTGGAGGAATCGGAATAGTTGGAACTGACATGTTTTTAATTTCTTTATAATTTTTTCAAACTTGAAGTGTTTGTCTTAAAAACTTGAACATTTGCGTCAGTAAAAATTCACAATAACAAACAACGCAATTAAAAATATTCCTTCAAAACAAACTATTTCCCTTAAAAATTTCACAAACTTTACAGTGTAAACACCTTTTCACGCACACCAACTTGCTATTACTGTTAACTCTATCACAATTAAATAACTACTCCATTAACTTTTAATCAAAGTGCTTTTAATTTATTGTTTACATTAATCAAAACTTTTGTCAAAACAACACTAAAAACGTGTGCACGTAAACATCAACACCTTTCAATCATCCGGGAATAAACATTTGTTTCACAATACCCCAATATTTAGACGGACTCTAGTATGACGATAGGTGAAGCCATCGGTGCAAAATGTTTGGCGGGAGTTGACTCCTTAAGTTTACACATATATGCTATATGCATCTGTATAAAATATCGGGCGAAACGTATTGATAAAAAAGTACGGAAAGTACTAGAACAAGTGACATCGGATTCGGATACAAACAAAATATTTGAGGACTCTGTTTCTCTTAAAAAAAGTGCTTTTACTTTTCAAAAGCGTGTGATAAACAATTCACCTTGAATCTATAAAAAGAATCCTATAAATCAAATGATAACTCTAATTCTATAATTTGTTGTGATGTTGAACTTTCGTGCATGTGATAGTTAGCAATTACGATTAGTTAACAAACAGCTGAGAGAATATTGTGCGTCCATTAAGAATTCTTGTGATTTGTTGATTGTGGAAAGGGCGGAGTGTGGAGGGAGGTTATGGTTATCTTTATCATAACTGCACACTGATTACTTTTTACCTGTCAAGTTTTTTTGGGGAGGGTGGGGTAAAGATCGGCGAAAATGTCTCGTGTTCAGAAGCCAGCTGCTCAAAGGAAGAAAGCTAGTCATGGACTTGAATCCGGCCTTCCATTTCCGAACTTTGCACTGGGAAAGACGGAAATGCCTGCAGTCTGTCGATGTGTTTACGATGGGACAAATTTTTATGTGACGAACCATTTGGATATGCATACTCTACACTTTAATGTAAAACGCTAACATTTAAAATCATGTAAAATATATAGTTTGTTTGTTTTGTGTGATTTAAAAAAGTCTAATTGGATTGTTTTCTGGTGATTTTTCAGGGTTCATTTGGTACTAGCAGCTTAACATTTCGAGGTCTTAGCTACGATGACACATCTTTCGTCCACAGAGCTTACTACCAAAAACAATGTTTAAAGAATGCTTCATCTGATGGGTCCATGTTCCTCAATGGGCTCAGCCCTGGCTCCAAAACTACCCATCCTTTCAGATGTATTAAAACTGAGAGGGGAAAACGGCTTAGGGTTGATGTCGAATCATCAAGATCCGGACCAGAATTACGTGTTCATATTTCACAGGAAGCTGATACTCCTGGACACGGTGGATCAGCACAAGATCCTCCTGACACGACAGGAACGAGACATAGGAATAGTAGTGAGATGAGTGTTGACTGTGATTACGAAGATACGTCGAGAAAGAAAGGTACCAGCATTTCAGATGACGGGGAAAACAATGACGGTGACGAAGACTACTCACAACATTCAAGCTTCAAAGATAATCCACGTGTTCCTAAAATTGATACTCACATGCTGGACGAGGAGAAGTTGATCTTGATGCCGGAAGAAGCTATCTTTCTGAGCTTTGGGGTGGGCTGTTTAGCAATTTACAATCTTCAAGGACAAGCCTTAAATTACAGGCAGTGTTGGCAAAATTTAGTGACTGTAAATCAGGATTTTCCTACCAAGTACGCTGCATATCACTACTACCGAGGAAAGAATTGGGTCCCCAAGAAAGGGGACGATTTTGGAGCTTCTTATGGTAAGAAGAGTTTACTTGAAAATACGGACATTGCTATTACAATCCAAAAAAATATAATACTGATGAAACTTTTCATTTGCATTTCAGTTTTATATGAAGGAGGACCTGATATCAATCATTCTACCTATATAGTTCATATTATAGAGTCCACAAAGCCGAAGCCAACATGGATGGAACTATCCGCGTGGCAGCGACTTGCAACGCATGTTTCAAAGGTTTGTCAATCATTGCATTACGCCACTGTTTCAACTAAAATAGTGTATATATTTCAGATATTTTTAAGAACCATTGGCTAAAAAATTTGTTTTCATTTTCTCTAGCATGTCTTATTATGTGAAGTATCCGTTCCTAAAGCCTTCCGCCCGGAAGTTTCTGAGCCCCGCTCAGTTTTTGACATGACTCTAAAGGAAATGTCGTTGATGAGATGGCTCCCTCGTGATTCTCAAATAAATTAAAGTTTGCCGCATGGTTGACACGAACGTAACGTTTAAGAGATTGACGTTTGAATCAAAAGTAATTTATACTTTTAGTATTAGCGTGACTCACCTCAGCAGGGTTGCGCAAAACGAGTCTGTTATATCACGATCAAAATGGATCATTATACATACGATCGACGCGAAACTCGAAACCATCTGTATTGTTATCGGGCATGAAAGGCTGAGCGTACAAAAAATAATGTTGCAACTGTGTTTTTCAAACTTTTTTATTACAAAAAGTTATCTCGCTCTCGTAGTACCATATTTAAACTTCCATATATAAAAACATAAAAGTGTTCCGCAATCAAATAAATACTTCGCATCATCGTCTATGTACTACAATCTTAAAAAACACAATAAATAAAACATTGACTATGATACATGTAAAATGCATATTGCTACAATAAATTAAAACAGTAACAGCTCATAGATCTCTTACACCTTTTTAGAAGGACAATTTGGTTGTCAAAAATGGTGTTGTAGCCAATTTCTCATTTTGAAACCGCAACCTTCAATTAGTAGTTAATTTTGATAACTTAAATTTTTTATCTTGGAAAATCCCTGAATCATTTCATTTGGATAAACAGTAAATGCGCCAGTTGCCGGTGATCTTAATAAACATGTGAATCCTTGAGTAAAAAATTTATATTCCCCATTGGCACAACAATTTCTCCAAGAACAAACTGTTATCTTACTTTTGAAATTGTAACTTTGAAAAAAGATTTCACCAATTTTTGCTAAAAATGTGTGAAAAATTTCTCGCTCTAAAAGTTAAAGTTGTTTTATGTACACTCATGTAATATCATTTTAGGCATGAAAAAATATACATACAATATTTTTTCTAAAGGGTTGAAACAAGCTATATAATTTCGTCGGTGTACTGGTACGAAGATTCCGTAGATAAAATTTGTTTTGAAATTTTCATGAACCTTCGGGGCCAAATGGGTTTCATTTTTTTGTAAATTTACAATAAAAAATGGTTTTATTTATGCGATGAGCAAGGTAGTTGTGTATATCTGAGGCAGAACCCAACATTCTCAGTCTCCTTCTTGGAGTATTCGTCATCGTCGAAGCAAACCCGGACTGTGAATGGCTTCGTGTGACTCTCAACGGGGCAAGGTGCCTTCGCCTTCTTATCCAGAGAGCAGAATATCGTTCCACAAAATCTGTTGGCGCATGGCACTCCCTTCTTCTTCCCGGATTGAATCTAAATGAGCGAAAGAAAAAGAAGATTTTGTATTATTATATTGCTTGAGAAAGAAGCACAAGCGATAAAAGGAACTTGTTTTGTGGCTCACTCACCTTATTTCCATCAGTTGTACCACAAGGTATAAGAACGTGATCGGAAGAACCTGCTTTCTTTGGATTTAGACAATCTCCGTCTGTCTGTGCTTTTTCTGCGAGAGAGCAAAACATTTTTTTAGTGTACAACTTGATAAATGTGACATACATACGCACAAGAAGATATTTTACACTTACTGTCATCTCGAGATATCCTAAATGTGCCCTTTTCAGGATCGCATTCTTCGTATTTTATCGCACAGAATCCTATTAGAATACATGAATGCAACAAAGTTAATTGTTATTCTTTCCTCAGCAAAGAAAATTTTGGATACATACATAAAAATGAGCAATTTTATGCAATTCACGCACCAGCTTCCATTCGCACGCAAATGGTGTACCATTGATTAGCCAAATGCTGATCCCAGCCATCAAAGTTAAATGATTTGAGCACACCTGCAAACACATCATCATGCATTTTCGATAGGTTTCTTTTTGGGATAAAGATTTGAGCATCATTTACATATTTGTTTTTGGCAAGTTTTTACCTGACACTCCGTAATGATACTGAAGACATCCGTCTGGTGCCCTATCGCAACATCTCACTTGCGTGATCTGAGTGTTTTCATGAAAAAAAAATTAGCGTTAGAATAATGGATTTAGCACATCATCAATTTTACCATCCCATCCTTCATACCTTAATATCCCAACCAGGGTCTTTGTGATATCCTGAGGTGGTTATCGTTAGCGTGATAGGCCCATAGTTGTGTCCACCAAGGTCAATGTACACTAAAATAGTCAATTAGTATTCCGTGAGGATATATACTGACGGGAGTTTATGCATGCAAATATCGTTATAATCTTCATAAAGAAACATACTATGTTGTCCTGTATTCTTTCCGCAAATGACTGGAGGACTGTATGCAGATCCAGTAACGAGGAAAGCATCCTTATTACACTGTCCACTCCATGGGTCTGGAGGACCAAGGTCGAAGTGCAAAAAGTCCAACCTCAACTGACACACATCCCATCCTCCCTTGTAAACTTGGAGTTGGCAGTTCATAACGGGTCCTTGGTGGGGCACGTAGCGGGCTTCTCTTGGACTCGTGAAATATGTGCAGTTCTCCTTCGTGCTTTGGCCGCAAGTTCGGGCAACTTTATGTGCGTTATGAATATAATTTGTGTCTCATTTTTTTATTCTCCCAAAAAACAGGTATTATATATTCAGAAAACAATATGGTTGCTTACAAACGCAGCAGACGCCAAAACCGGTGGCACAATGTCCTGAGGGTGTTCCTCCTCGTTCTCGGCATTCTCTCTGGGTGTAGCAGACACCTGCGCAAGAGACAAAATTGCATAGTGTGTATTTTAGCGAGAGAAACAAAAAATTACTTTTTATGAAGTCGCTTTTTATGGGTTTAGGCTTAAAAAATTGGTAATAATTTTGTGGTTAAATATATGTGTATTTTTTTGTTTTAAAATGTATACCTGCTCGCAAAGCATCTCCCGTCCAACAGGCTTCATTGGGGAACTTGACGATTGTGAAAATGTTCAGCACTGAAAGTGGCAAAAAGGGTTAATCACAAATTATTGCTAAATATCAGAAAAAGAAAAGATTTGCATGACCTCGTTGATGAGAATTTATGGGGATCCCTATCATTTTCATCTGTAAAATAAAACTTTCATTGTCTCGATTTGTATGTCTAGTGCCTATAATATTTGCATCGTCCCCAAAGGCTTCTTGAGTAAATTGATACTTTCTTTTGTTTCATATCTTCGCGAAATGCAATCGAATAAAAACCACTTTCAACTTTCTGATTTCCTTCATTTCATCTCCTTTCTTTTCGAGATTTTCTCGCAGGACCACTTTGTAATTTTGTATGTTATCACACCAGACATCCATAAATTTTCGAAACCCTACAGTTAGTTTGCTGCTTTTCTCTCTAATCTGTATAATCAATCTTCATTTTGTGAAGAACTCATTCTTTAATCAGGTCTCTCCACGGTACCATGTTCAATTCGCATGTGAACTGTGTGGACCCCATCCACTTCCATATCCCACATCCAAGAAACAAGGTCAGCAGTCAAGAGGCTTGACTCAACTCAAAACTCATCATTTCTCATTACGCATTTCCCATTTCATGCAGAAAAAGGTGTCATATGTGTCATTCAATTCATGTGCGTGAGGTTTTTTTTTGCAGCAGGATGAAGATCTATGAAATGAAGCTGTACCGCACCTTATCTCGATCTCAGGAACTGAAGAAAGCTTTTTAGAACATTGCGCATGTGTGTGTTCATTGATGCCAGGTCAGAGAAAAGGTTAGATGAGTGAGTAACTCGAAAAGCAAACTGAACATGAACAAAACCGACAACGGATGGATGTTAACGATGGAGGAAAGTGGCTTGTTTCACATTATCGGATAACATTGCAACACACACAAAAATTCATCATGTAACATACTTTTTTAAAACTTCGATGTCTTAAAACTCTGACCTTATGCTGCAAGCCCAATACAAGAGAGAATGCAAATTATACAATAATTTTTTTCATGAAAATCATCCCTCAAAAATGTACCTAAAGAATGACTCAAGACTTCAAAGAGTGGTTGACTTTTTGTGCATTGCACCGTTTAAAAGAATCACACTTTGCCTTAAGTGTGTATATACCTATGCTTATGTGACCATGATCATCAACACTAAAACACGATAAAAATCCTCTTTCGATAAGGGTTTGGGCGAATAGCGGATTTTCGTTTTCCTGCTTGGCAACTTTTTTTTCTCTCTACCTCGAATGAAAATTAGGTGGTCTCAGCGAAGAATATCTCGTCGATGTCGACGACTATTGCATGTTGATGCTGATATTCGTAAGGAAATGTGTGCAAACCACTTTTTACGGTGAAAAATGAATGAAGGACTTATTTTCAATGTGGAGTGGAGTTGTGAAAAAAACAACCAAATATCCTATCTCGCACTCCTTCTTCGTGGCAAAGGAATAAAAAACTCGTTTTTGAGCATCTCTCTGATGACGATGACTTCGAGGAAAGATAACAGAGATCTGCATAATTGCCTTTGCATTACTTGTATGTTACATCACATTCCAGGTCAAATACGGCCAAACGGTACTTGGGTCCATTTTGCGAAAAAAAATATATTTATCGGACGGAGCATCGTCATTCGTCTCCGATTAAAATCATAAGTTTGAGACGGTATCACATTGTGGATATCTGATGAAATGGCTTTTAGTCAATAAATATGATCAACTAATGCTTGCCTTCAATATTCATATCCGATGAAAACCCGATGAATTGACCTGTTACGGAATATGACGGCGTAGCAAAAACCAAATGTATTGGATGATGTGGAAATCTACCCATGAAGAATGCTCATTTTTTCTATGTTTTTGTTTTCTCTAAATATTTGTCTTATGAAGAATTCTCAATTTTTTCAACAATATTTGGCTGTAGTAAAGTTTAAAATGTACTTACGTCTATCAGCTCTTGAGGTTCCATTTCCAGCTGAAATGGGAGCCACGGCTGCAGGTGGCAGCTCCGACACCGTCCCATTGTTCGGATATTCTAGCACTGAGTAAGGGAGGGTTTGTGGAGGCTCCACTGCCCCACTGGTAACAAACTGACACAGGAGAACGTATACTGAACATGTGAACAGTAAACTCCTTGTCCAGGAGGAGTCAGGTAACTCAAGTCCCATGATGAACCACTCTAATTAATCTAAAATTTGTCTATTAATTACCGTCCGATGCCTAAAATGGCACCTTCAACCTGGGCAAAGCGTAACTTCTTCACAGTACGATTTTTTTTTCTCTTTCTCTTGGTTCCCACAAAAACAGGGCAACCGACAAGGATGTGACCAGCTCACTTCACTTAAACTAACTGACCACCGTGAACGACGACATCGATGATCCTTCGCAAAATAACGAGTTGCTCCTCTCTTCGCATATCCCCCGAGTCTTCTGCAACACGAGAGCGAGTCGAGTTTTAACAAAGAGAAAACCAGCTTTTTTGAGTGGCATCGTGCATACATGAAGAGTGTATGAAGAGAGGTGATCTTTCACCCTCAAAAGGATTCCCTCCCCTTTTTCAGAGGTGGAGAATGAAATATTACGGGTGTCTACAAGAGCATACGTATGTTGTAGGGAATTTGATGGTAGAGCGTCTTCAGTTTTGAAGTAGTATTGTCTGACCTTATGCACATTGGTGATATGAAGTCATGCACGTACAAAATACGTAAGTATACGTGCACTCCTCACTTCCGCTTTTGTGGGTCACCACCGCTCCACCATATCAAGCCCGTGACTGGTTTTTTTCAAGAAATCTCAAACATACCACCTATATACATATCCCTTATAGATTCCTTTCCTTAGAAAACATTTTTCTTAACATATTTGTGCATTTTGCATGGATGATAAAAAATACGTATATCTTTTATTGTATCAGGGGGAAATGTGCAGGTGGATAATCATATAATATTTTCATCATCATAGATTCCATTGTTTACTGACATTGTTTCTTTTTGAGTAAATGTGTAGAGGAGTGTGTGTTATGATTATGAAGCATGATGATGATATGATTATCAGACTCAGACGAAAAAGGGGTAAGGAGCAAGATATAGGAGGAGATGGATTTGAGAATGTAGGTTGATTGAAGACGTTTTTGAAACAATGAAAGCAAAGTAATTTATAGAATTCCCATATTTTTGAATAGCTGACGGTATGAAACGAGAGAGCGGAAATGAAATTACATAGTTGATGCTTAAAGTGGTCTATAAATTTCAAATTGCATTCACATTTCAAGGGCAGGTGCATGTAATTTCTCACTTATGACTGCAAATTTTATGAATGATATATTTTTGTTCATTTTATATTCTCAAAGAAATTTATGAGCAGTGACACTTCCGACAAGTTTCACTTGAATTGAATAACGAGACAATTTTCAGTTCTGATCTATTCATAAGTGCATGGAGATAAGATAAAACTTATACTAGATGAAGCCATACTATTCGCTTTCTTACTTCATAAATACCAGGAAAATATTAATATTGGTAGTGGCGTGGTAGCACATGGAAAAACACAACAATAAAATTCATGAAACATTGACATTGACGCCTTGACGCATCCTTATTTTTTAATAGCGAAATGAAAATACCAGTGAAAATGATAATTTACCTCGCTCTACTTCAGACCAGATTGTTATGGCGTAGCCTTGAACTTTACGATTCAAAAACGAATCACCTTTCTATTCATATTCATGCGCAGTCGAATATAACAAAGTTGAAGTTGCGTTTCTAGTGCAAGTGCATATCTGTCCAAAAATTGACGAAAATGGGTACTGTGCAAAATAGTAACTTTTATCTTTCATTACGGAGCATATCCCGACTATATGATAAGTCTAGAAAACTATTGCTTTCGTTTACATTCTTCATTTGTATTACAACTTAACTAAGTAAGCATTTTACTAGAACAAAAATCAAAGCGGGTTTTACTGTAAATGTGATTTTACGATCACCATCGTACATCATCATCTCAGTCAGTCTCTCTTCACCTGAACTGAATGTGTGAAACATAAAACTGTTGCAACTGCTGTTCCAATTACAGAAACAAAAACTACAACATATAAACTTCCCTTGAATCTTTTGTGTAAAAATTATGTCGAATCACACGAACCCAGAGAACAATATTCCATTTCGAATTTACAATCATTCTTGTCTGGGAATCAGGCAGTGTGTTTACACACATTACATACGTATGCATACGTCCGGTACGACGCAAAAGAATTCATGAATTAGACTCTATTTAAACGGCAACATTTCACCTTTTTTGCATTTCAGGTGTAGAAACTTGTTTTCTCAAACAGGTTGCATTGCATGCAAACTTATGAAAGCTTTTTGAGCACATACTATTATCGCATGCAAGAAAAATCCCCGATTGGTTCAATAAAATGCATGTATACAACATTGAACACACATTTTGTTCACCTGTTTAAATTAAAGGTGGTGAAGAGATAGGCACAAATACACCGTTACTTTCTGGTTCGGATGATCGCGTAACGCAAAGCTTAAAAGCTGAGAGGAATTTAGTGTTTTTATATATTTTACTATTTAACCTGTTTTGCTGATGGCGATGGCATAATTGGGAAATTATTGAAAATGTGGGAGTTATGTGTTGTGAAATTCCAATGAAGTACTAAAAATATTATTTAAACGGCTAATCTGATTTGTACACAATTCTCCACCTGCAATTTCTATTGAGTAGATAAAACTCTTAAGACAGAAATAGTAATAATATACACATATCTTGTCGCGAATTTTATGACGCAATTTCATCCTAACAAACTCAACATGAGTACGTCTTCTAATTCTATGATACTTCAACAAGATCACGTCCCCAAGTCATTATTCTCAGACGCCGATCAAAGAGTTGCTCATACCCCTGCCAGTTTTTATATCTTCAGGTTGAAGTGCACCCTCCTCCATCTCGGAGGATATGAAGGGACGATGAATTCTGACTAGAAGAATTTAGAATTATTGACGCTAGATAAATCGTAGATATGATTTGATAACAGAATTAGCGTCACATCATACTTGAAACATTCTTGTGTACAAGTTGGCCTAATATGATATTATTTGGGGCTACGTGAGAGAGATATACTAATCACGGGGAAACTCATTTATCAACTACTGGAACTAACTAATAATAGTGATCCCTGCAGTAAGGTTCCATACTGGACAATTTGCGAAATTTCCTTTTCTGCTTTTCGTTCATTTTCATCTCCATTTTTTCATCACTGTCTAACCTCTAAAACCAGGTGAATGCAAAACTTCATTTGCCTATTTGCATACTTGCGTACATGTATAAATTCATTCCATTTCCTATTCCAGCATGGCTTCATGAAACCAGTGTTGTGGTGTTGCATGAATATGTTTTTATTTCCTGAATAAATCTCAGTCAGTTGAATATGTTATCGTCTCGACTGAAGTAGTAAGTTTGTATATCTTCTCATCTTCGGATTCTCATGATCTCATTATTTATGAAATTCAAATTTCTATCTCGGCAGCACTTGTAACGCTTGCAACTTGCACTTTCAGTTTACACTTGAATGTATAGAAGAGATATTCAACAAATCCTTGTATCTATGTTCAGTTGGTTGGAGGAGCTGAGACTTATGTTTGAACCGAAAGAAAGCACAACTAACAACATTGTATTATGTTCATGTGTTGCATTCTGGTATTCGTAAATTTCAATTTAAGCAGTTCTATTCTTAGTGTTTAGAACCTTTGCCCTTCGAAAATAGGTGTTTAGAATCTTTGATTCGATTCCAAGTGAATATAATGGCAGAGAAGCCACAACATCACTGCGAATCTGAATTCATGAATGTAGTTGATGATGAATTCTTATCTGTACCGAGTCCAAGTGCAAGCCTTTCTCCTAAAAGTATTCTTCGAATGAAGCTGGTTCCCTCTTCGGGTACTACTAATCTTAGTTTTGCTTAATTAAATAAAATAGTCAATTTACAATTAAATTAAGCTAATGTGACACTTAAGTATATCTTTCAGGTGGAGCTGACAATTCTTTGAATGGTAGTTCAGCGACAAGTCCTAACAGCTTTGAACCTGGACCTGACAACGAGAAATCTCTGATGGGTCACGGAAAATTGTATGCTATACTAAATAATATAAACATTACAGATTACATTGAACTTGCATTGAATCGAGTAACTTTAAAGTTTGTCCTGTGCTATGATTTTTAATTAGCCGTAACTCGCAAATTTGGTTCGGCGACATTTCTAATCCTGCTGCCACAAGTCCAAGTTCCTGCTCCGACGTCAGTCAGCCTGAGTCTGCTTTCGAAATCACCATAATTGAGAATCCTAAATTTATTTCTACTAATCGAAGTCAATCTCAGCTAGAAAGTAAAGTAAATGCATGCGGAAACACTTCGCAGCTATCTGTGTCGTCTGAAGTGCTCGGGGAATTGATTCAAGATTTGGAATTGTGAGATAAAGACTTTTACGACTTTGTACAGCAATTTGAGCAAAAGAGGATGTTTAATATTTCGACCATGTTTTCTCTGTATATTCTCCAGTGATAATGTATTATGCGCTGCATTTTATGATCCGAAAGTCGTTTTGCCAAGAAGCTCTCATGATGCACTGCTGGCAGTTGTGGAGGATCCAATTTTGTGAGAACGCTATATACAAACTAAGACATGTGTGTGTGTTAAATAGTATTAATTGCGTGCTACATTTAAGATTCCATTTTTGAACTATCTCTTGACAGTATGGAGCCTTTCAAGGCGTTCTTGACATCCTTTGCCAGGATCTATCTACAGAAATTGCATAACCAGAATGAAGAAACGAATCCTCATTTAAGTGGTATTCTCCAAGATTTCGATAGTTTGGATACCCCACTCTTGTAAGAATGCACATTCCCATAAATGCTTCACTTTTACATTTTGTCTTTTTTATAATTCCACCGAATTTCATGATTTTAGTATGGGTCGTATTGGACGAATTTTTCTGAGTCACTATTTGAAATCCAAATCTCAAATGTAAGAATCACAGGACAATAATGTATTTGTATATCTGTCATATTTAATCAAACATTAACGTAATTGGGGCATTGTGAAAAATAAGGTTTTTTCTTCTTCCAGAGAGCCTGTGGGAGTAACAGAAACAGTCCATAATGAAACGACAAAGGAAACTGGAGGAATTAATGAATTTCATCCAGTTCGGTTAGATGAAACAGGTGCGATGAACAAGAATGGCTGTTCAGTGGCAATGGCCTATCAATATCCCTGCGAACAGCTATGTAAACCATTGGCTGCAGACGCTGGAACACAAACACCAGAGCTGAAGGTGGGTCAAAATGGATTAATATATTATTCTATTCGTGTTAAAAACAAAAGAGTAACAATATTGAAAATGTAGGCGGAGGCGCAATCAATTTTGGCTAGCTATCTCCAAAACCAAATGCCAAGCTTTTCTTCAATAAGCACCTCCGAGAGTGATGCATCACCACTCTCATCGGCATCATCAGCAGATTCCCAGGCACACGCCTTTAAATTCGACAAACAAAATGTGGAATCCTTTGCGGTGGAGGTTGTCTCCAGCAGCAGCACATCATCGAGCTTTAAAAATCCAACTAACAAGGCATAATTAACTAACAGTAATAATTTGTCAGTGCTACACGTGATGCAAATGGTATGTTTTTTTATAAAATCTCTTTTATCCTAATTTGCCTTTTGTTCTTGAAGAAGTTTAAGTTCCCTGACACAGTTTGGAAGGAGGCTACTGCGTTGGTAAAGGATGATGACAGCATAACGCAAATAGCTCGGCTATTCGTTTCTCATGTTTGTATGCAACAAAGTGGAGAAGCTAAAGAGGGTAGTCTTCAAACACAAATCAAGAAACGAAAGAAAAAGGCGAATCAAGTTTTGGATCAGGAGAAAGTGCAATTTTTGATAAGTGAGTCCTGAAGAAATTGAGTTCCTTTCAGGTAGGAATCACGATGTTATATGTTATATAGATTATATTTATATTTAATTGTGTAGATGCAATGGCATTCGTCTTGCAAACACCTGTGGAGTACGTAAATCAACAATTATTTGAAGAAACTCTACGAACTCCAATGAAATTAGAGCTGGACCAGGATCTCGATTTGAAGGAAGAGTTGAACACAAAGATAATGGCTGAACTTTGTCAGTACACTAACCAATCAAACACATCGGTAAATGCCAAGAAGAAACCCAAAGCCACTACTGTCAAAGTTTCGTGTGATTTTTCATGCATTGAAGATGTCATCGCTCGGATTCACAATGAGCATGTGTAATATGCCCACTTGAAAAATTCATGTCATCGTCGGAAGGTTTTCTAAACAGTTATTTCGTCCAAGGTTGTACATTTTGAAATATGTTCTCAGTAATTTAATCCGGTAACATTCTGTCGCGGCTAGTTTTTACGACTTTGATTCTCAATACTAATACTTGTATCTACATCTACTCATGTGGAAACAAATATGTTAAACGATAAATAAAAACGGTGGGTACGAATTTACGAGCATTATTGCCTAATCAATCAATCAAGGCAAAAGAACTATTTCTGCAGATTAATTGCATACCGATCTTTGGGAAAGTAATTTTGTCACTTGCCTTGCCTAGAACGAATCGGTCAATTAAAAATGTTTACCATCTAAATAAGCACATGTTTTTTGCGTTATCGTTATCACATAAAAGAAACCTCGCAGGTGGAAGTTCAATTTGTAAAAGTGAATTTTTATTACAGTAAAAATGTTAAAATACGATAAACATTGGTACTTCATAGTGACATGGACAGAAACCCATGCTCGTGGTTCTGATGGAAGTCATACTGGATGCAAGAAGAAGCTTTGCCCTTTTACTTTGTTGTGCTGGGCTGATTTGATTGGATTGTTTGAGAGAATTGCTTATGCATACGTGGTTTGCTCTGACGCTTGATATAACGTACACGCGCAATACATCTTCAACAAGTGCTATGCTATATTGCATGAATGTATAGTGCAGATCTTGTTACATTGGCATTCTCTGTGTATCAGTATAGGATACTCACTTTGGTATATAGTACACATTTTATTTCGCTTGCAAGATACAAACTTGCACGCATGTGCATTAGTATGTATGGATGGACATGTACATAACCTATACGCCACACAACTCCAAGGATTTTAAGGAAAGGGTTGAAGCAAAGTATAGAGTTAAAAACTTCAAGAACATTCGGACAATACCTACCCAATATACTTTTGTGTATATTTTGGATGTCTGACTGATGTGTATATTGATGTTATATGATATGCATTTGATATGGGTTTGTTAGCAAAAAGAGGACGAAATGTGTAACATGATAATGTATTGTGAGTAAACTAAACTCACCTGGCTGAGTGTTGTGTTGTGTGTGGTGAGTGAAGACATACACAACATTTTTTGAAGGTTTCGGTAATTAAATTATGAATAAAAAATTTATTTAAGTTTCATAATTATTATCAATGCTTCCTACTTTGTTGCAAATTGCAAAGAGTCTTTTGTATGCATCAGGTTGACGTAGACGATCTGCGAGTGAAAGGAAAAGGAGAATTATGCCAAAACGGGGAAGTGAGGGGATTATCAGCAATTCCATTTCTTTCGTTGGGGATGATCCAACTTCGCCATCGACAGGTGGGAAAGTTGCTAGAACCTCTACCGTCAGCAATGATGCACAAGGTATATAAACTCACCACCCCTAGTTTACAGAAAAAACATTTAAAAATGATCATGACTATGCCTTTGGCTAAGCAGTTTTTGGCATCTTTCCTTCAGATCCGCGGAATAATATCACTACCAATAATTCCAGCAGTGGGGCTGCCCCTTATTCAAGGTTTGGTTATTTGTTGAAAGGAGAAAGTATCGTAGTTCGGATGAAATTTAAGAACAATTATGGTTTTATCAAATATGATGCAGGGCAACATGGGAATACAGTGAAGATATTCTGATTGTGGATGAGCTTGCTAACGAGGACGATAATGGAACTGAGGGGATAGATGAGAATGAATCAAGTCAAGAAGAAGATGATGCTGTAGTTGCACCTGCTCAGGAAGGTTTTCAATCTACAGACTCTCAGGGCTCTACCGAATCCTCGATTGGCTATTTAGATAGGATTGTACTGGATGTTAGCAATAAGTAAGAAAAAAGTTATACTTATGGTGTAGTCCTGCGATATGCTCTTCGTAAAACTTGTAACATTATTAATTTCTACAAATATGTTTCAAGTACGGAACAACTCCACCAATTAATGGATAGCCCTATCTTGGCACTTCCAAAGGATCGTGAAGAATTATTCCGAAATTATGTACAAAGTGCAGGATTGTGAGTGCATCATGCTATCTTAAATCAATGTAATCATTATGCAATATTTAAAGAAGTATATGGTTAAAAGGAAAATTATACTAATTCAATGCCCCAACAGCAAGTCTCGCTTCCGCCAATTACTGTACAATGATCTGTCCAGCCATTTGATTAGTTGTGGGCTAGATCTGGAGAGCGATAGTGGCCGTGCACTACTTGAAAGTGTTTTTGGCGATGAAGATGATTTGCTGTACGAGCAAATAAATCAGGTTTCCAAATTAAATGTCCTTAATATTCTTATGAACCGTGCTGTAACAATGATTTGTAAATTTACAGTTTTGCTCGTGTTGGACGGATCTTGGTTCAAGATTTCTGCTCCGTGGTTTCTTCGTAAGTGTTCCAACAAAACTAGTTATTTCGAAGACCTACAGTATGGATTTAAAGCTGTGGATTATAAAACCAAATGTATAAATTGTGTATGTCTGATAGGAATGGTGCCATTGGGTATGCCAACCCTTACGTCGGGGAAAGTGAAGGAGTTGCTGAAGTTGAAACAATCCGTCCAACTTTTAACGATGGGGTTAAAATGGAAGCGTCTTCTGCTGACATTCCTTCCTCATCGTCGGCCACAGCAGCCACAGCAGTTGTTGAAGTCCAAAATGCCCCATACTCTTCGGTCCCTGATTATCGTATCTTGACAGAGCAAGAGAACACAGGTGCTATTCCGCTGTTGCCTTATCAGGAGAACACAGAAGCTTCTGCTTGTTCACAATACATGTTTCCGGTAAGAACTAACTTGACATGAACTTTGAAGTTTTGGTACTTTTACTTTTGTTGAGAGCAATAATGATGAGCTTTGAAAATCTTGAAATAGGGGACCGTCTTAGAGGATGGGGACTGGGAAAGAGCATTCGATAAGATAACCAATAAGAAAAATGTGGAGAAAATGGGCCAAGTCCTGTTCCTCGCTGTCTTTTCCCAAGAAGAAATTATTAGGTGCACTCTTAGTGGAAAGAAGAACACGGAGCCGTTTTGTGATACAAAACTCCGTTTCATGAAGAGTAAGTGTTGATTTCAAATGGGGACGAACGGTTAGAAACTCTAGAATTGAATTTAACGATTTTTTTAACTTGTTCCAAAAACAGAATCTATCGCGTGGCTTCTTCTGAAACCCCGTGAAAGGACTCAAACCGCATTTGAGAAGGATTTAAGGGAAAGGGAATGCGAGTTGACATTAACGGACGAGGACCTGGAAATTCTCCGGAAAAACGTTCTCTCCGAGTTCGCTTATCGGCAACGGAAGCAGCTTATCAAGGCTGCGACTGCCAATCAATGAGACTGTCTATAAATCTATATAATCATTCCTCGAACCCAGCACTGGCATCTAGAAAGTGTTTCAGAGGAGAGATTTTTTATAGCAATCCCATCACAAAGTAGTTTTTATTAGGGCTTGATGCCCCGTGCCCCGTCATGAATCATGACGGGTTTCTGATATTTTGACATTGTGCTCAGTGCTATATCCTACTCAATGTCATGAATCCGAATCGTATTACGCATTCAATCAAATCAAGAGGCTATAAGAGCATATCTGCAGACTGAATGGAGGCAATGCAGGGAAATCTAGATTAGTCCTATACGGATCCGAAGAATTTATATATGCGGAATGACTGTTAAAAACAGTTCCGCCCAGTAATCTTCCTCTAAGAAGGACTCTAATTTTCCATTATAACATTGCCACAAGTTGTATGCAAAACGCTCAAACTGCCCTTGTTGTTACAATTATTATTATCATGTCAAAGATCTCGTACAGATACCTGTTGTGTTACACAAATACTTGACTATATAATTAATGTTTAGCTCGGTTCCCTCCCCACAAGAAATTATATAATGCATGAAGCTGTGTCATCCGACACACGAACGTCTTGCTAACTACGACATCCAATCCATAGAATATTCTTCCTCATTTCCTTTTCAAATACATCCATTTCAGATCTAATGGGCCCACACTAAGGTCCCATTAGCCCTGAAAAATGCATTTGAAAAGTAAATCATGAAGGACATTTTCATGTATTGGATTTGGCAGTTACCAGGAACTTCATGCGTCGTACGGTACAGCTTCATACATTATATAAACTCCCAACGATAATCGAGCTTTCAGATGTTTTATTTATCGCATAAAAAAGAAACTATATAATGTACAACACGCGACTGTGTACTACGAGAATTTTTTACGTGAATTTTTATACAAAAAATAATAAAAAAATACGTGGAGAAATCCACACCCAGACTTTGTACATGTCTATTATTATAAAATTATAACATTGTCGTTTTGCATCTTATCTCCAGCTACATCTTATGCACATTTTACGCATATGCCCTAAAAGCATATATTTGATCTTAAATACTTTAATTCATATAAAATACCTAAATGCATTTATTGTCTCTTTGTCACACTAAAATTGGCTATATATGCACATCACATTATACATTTAAGTTTATGCTCTCTATACGCCTGCCCACATCTCCTTTTGGAACCAATTGGACGAAGGTGGTAAACTTCTTTGAACGAATTCTGTACCGGACTTTGTTCCTTTCCCACAAAACACATTTTTAGGCACATCTCTTGTGGAGGATATATTATGGATGTTTTGTGTATGTGTGCGTATGCACAAGAGAGCGAGAACGAGGGAAGAGCAACACACAACAGTGATTTTGGCAACTGCAACTTGTTTTGAGTTGTTTTTAATTTTTGATTTTGTTGACACAACAGGACGAATAGAGTTGTGCTGATAAACTTATAAATAGCGGATTCGTGTGGGTGTCAGTATTGCAATTCCAAAATCAGTTGACAATTTTAACTTTGGATGTGATTTTTTATAACACTCCACACATATAATCGGGAACAATATATAGCAACTAACAATCGCATTTAGTTGTTAGTTGTGATTTTGTAACATCTAAGGGAAATTGAGGGTCAAGATGGCAGATAGTCAGCAGCAGTTGGATCATTATGATTTCATCAA
>JAQFZW010001370.1:0-28182 GCA_034687055.1 Heteromurus nitidus
GACTTGGCACAGGTGTTTTTATCGTCCTCAAGAACCTATGTATGCATTTTGGGGCGATTCTAGACTTGCAACTTGAGAGACTCTCCTTGTCAGTATACATTGCTTGACACAGGCAAGGCAGAGAATTTGAAACTGATTACATGGCGATGTTGTGCAAACAAGTGAGTGAGCTGACACCGACACCTTCGCTTGACAATTTGATAACATGTGAGATATAGAAATTATGCATGATATATTATGCTGTGTAACTGCATGCGTCGGATGCTCTACCTTTCGAAATACGTTATCTTCCATGTATCGCACATCGCTGGGGAAAATCAGCGCGTACGAGTTCTGTCGTATCCAACGCAAAACAGTCCAGAGCAAGAATTGCAATTAAATAGTGATGCCCGATACATATGACACGGGTAACATACTCATAATTCCTCGTTCGTACATTCTGAGCCCAATGTATAGTATATCTCTAAATAACAGCTTTCCTTTGCACGCCAGACCAGGTAGCAATGGACAGCAATAATTATCATTATTCGATTCAAGGTTGCATTCCTCTTGCTTAAGAATCAAATTAAGTGCCGTTGTGTCGATGTGAGAACTATTTTCAGGCAATAGGATGGATGCATATGCAACTGTAACAGGTTGTCTGCGAATCAAGAAAATATTTACAAGTTGATACAGCTCGGATGCTTTTCTTGTCTGTCATAAAACAAAGTTTCACAAATGTGCAGACACTGGGACAGGAAACGCGTCATCTCTCAAGCCTTGGCTCATTTTATTACAAACCGTTACCGTAAACCATTCCATTTCTTCAGCTAATTAGTATCCGTTTCTGACGAACCCAATATACTCGTAAATACATGAACACCCGTTTCATCTAACTGCTTCTACAAAAAACGTACACTTGTAATTGCACAGAGCTACATGTATCTACATGCACTGATCATGAAATTGCATGGGAAACTCTTTGAGACATGTATGCATTTTTAGCTACTGATAATTATCACTTTACAAAAGAGAGCATAAATAAAATACATTTATTGGTGCACTGATGACCGATGGACTGGGGTCATAATTCAACATTTCAGATTCCAGCCGGATCCAACGTTGTGTCAATTTATAGAGTTCGCTGGCAAAATGGAATACGAGTGCTTCTGTACTGGGACACGCTAACAAAAATTGACATAGGTTTATATTGGGGTGCAAATAGAAATCAAGTAAGGATGTATTGCTGGGGATCCGTAATGTACTTAACCGTGTTACTTGTAAACCCTCTTTTATGTGAGCGGCCGTTATATTAGTTATGCGGTCAAGTCAAGAGAGATGTCTAAATGTGATGTCTTACCACCAGGCTTTGGCATGTGCACATGCTAATGATTGAGAAATGGGAGGAGATACGTGATTTAACTGTCCAGCTTTAACAGACATTTTCACGCGTAACCTGGTTTAATGCTATTACGTCCTTATTACTGACTTGCTATTTGAGTACACCCTTCCACTCTCTCTCTTCTCGCTCTCTTCCGCATGTCAATTCCAAATGTATATATGCATACATAAATAATGGCATCTTTGAAACTAACGAGTGAACTCTGACGCATCAATCAACGGTCAAATTCCACATGTAGCACAACCAGGACTCCAGTTTCCAGACGTTCAAGAAGTAATATTTAAGTAAATAATGGTTGGCGGAAAAACACTGAGTGAGTATACAGGCTTCTGCGATTCTGGACTGTGTCACATATGAACATTTGTGTTACACAAATATCGTGTGTATAAAAGCAAACAGACCATCCATTGATTAAAATGAAAACTCCTTTATGAGCATACACCGAGACAACATTCTGTTTCCTTTTTAGATGCATGGTCGTTCAAATCAAAACTGACACAATGAGATGCGCATTGCTGATGTCAAAGACCTCTGATTTTACACTCGGTTAGTATGTCATATGCATTGCAATATAATCACGCTTGAGTGCTGGAGAAGAGATCCTGAGTCATGAATTTTCTTATCAAACGTAAAGGTTTGTGACATTAAGGAGTGCACTTGACGATGTAAACCGAACACACCATTGATCGATAAGTTGCTCCAAAAGCATTAAAAGATTGCGGTGAAGAATGTTAGGATCTCATGTTTAAAATGCTGCTGCGCTCTGCGCTGACGATCAAAGTCCGAAATTGAGTATGAAACCAAATTGATGACGAATAGCAAAGTGGATATGAATAAGAAGTAAAATCTTCATTTTGACAAGGGAGATGACTATATTTGCAACGAAATCCAAATCAACCTGTAATAACCTTTGCGGAATAACCTTTCGGAACCATCAGTCCTCGAGCAATCATTATGCGTAGCGTATGCCTATAAAAAGTAATTGATACGATGAGTTCATTGATGCTCGATGACAGACAGAGTGAGAATCCTAAATTACCATTTCATTCTTACATTATCGTCGTTATTTTATTATTATTAAGTTAATTAAAGGTTACAGAAGGAATATGTTGTAACTGCTGAGCGTCCCACAATATGTACTCAATTTTTGATCGCGCCTAATTAATATTTAATCACTGAATGAGGAAATCGGTAATTTTTACCACTGTGAATAGCTCTTGCTGTGAAACTGCAATTTGATTTGTGACGTAACCATTGCATTAATACCACTGAGCGAGTATAGATTTCAACTAAATGTGTTCATCAGTCCATTCATGTGACATTGGCTACAACATTTGAACAATGAACAGAATTATACTAAGATATTGTGAGAACTTATTAAACACTCATCACCTCATGCCATGTACACGATTTTTTGGGAGCTAAAAGCAGCTGCTCCTCTAATACTAAATACTTATTAAGCATCATGCCCATATACAGTTAAAGAAGTACTAACGGAATCTAATCCGGCAAATTAATTTGAGTAACTCTCAAATAGGACTTACTGAGCGTACGGAGGAGCCTTGCACATTGCTTTCACACTAATGATTTAGGGACCTGGGACCTCTGCACATATCCTCCGCACAATCATTTACAATCCGCGTCTAGCTCCCCAGTCAGATTAATTATAGTGCACATATGCATCGACTTATCAATGACCACCTTCTTCACAAGACGCAGCGAGTGTCGATGCAAATAAATACACATGTAGTTTAGAGAGTCTCCATAAGGAAGACAATGACTAATGACTAACTACAGTGATCTTCCTACGTTGAATATTTGAGGCGATATAGGGTCTAAATGGACAGCACTGTTTCATGCTCGCATTTCGCATATGCCAAATACGCATAATATATTCGTTATGATATGAGAAGAATGTTTTGAAATCGCGTGTTATTGTTTAAAACGTTTGACTTGCAATTTGAAAATTATGATAATTATTTTTTCCTTGAACAGGGTAAATGCATAATATTGTATACACATCAGCACGGAATTGCAAAACCAAGTATAGCAAAAGTGTGTGCGTACTTTTAGAAATAACGAAGAAATGAGCGGCTCAAGAAACGCTACATTCACTTACTCTCACCCACCTTGCTCGTGCATTGTAGAAACAAAGAAAAGTTGGATGAGCGTCTATTTTTTCGAAAAGCAAGATTGAAGATGGTTGAGTGGGTGCAGCAGTTGCAGGAGGGATTGTTTTGTGGTGCGATTACACCATTTGCTGTTGTTCGCTCAGTTCACTCTTTGTGAATAATGAAAGGGAAATTTTTCTTCCCGTGGGAACTCCTCAATATCAGAGAGCGAAGTGAGACTGTAAACACATATATCGCACTGCCTTCAGGAATCAGGCTAAGTACAAATGTTATCAGTGCAGAGTGGCAATAATTATAAGAATGTGAATGTAAAAAGATATGATGTAGGTAAGGGAGCTCTAAGGCAATTTTAAGTTAGTCATGCTCACGAATGCAACAAGTGCATGGCGGTTGATGGCAATTTTATCAATTATAGCATTTGGAGAGTATTTAGACGACTCGCAATTTTGCATGCACCCATTCACTCATGGCGAAAAAGAGGGAAGAGCTGGTCATGATTAAAACAAGAGTTTATAATCAACTTTTGTGTGATGACAGTAAAACGTGAACAACTCACATTTTTACAAAACTTTTTCTTAATTTCATATCGAAGGAGTGGTAAGACAGTAGCCTCTTCACGTTGTCTTCTCCCCCGTCTTTAAAGATAAAATGGTAGCATGATGGAAGTAAAGTATAACCTTTTTGCAATTGGGACTCTCGACTCTCCTTACTGCTGTAGGGATTTGTAAAAGTAGACGTTGCCTCTATCTCTACCATCGTAATTCTTCTTCTTTGGTTTCATCGAACATTAGCGCGACACAATTCCATACTTTATACGCATGTCAGCTCAATAAGGAAAAATGAGCAGGTGTGTATATTTTGTCATACAATTCGATTGTTGAGCATGTCCACATTCATATAATAAGCGTATATATGCCCATCAAATGGAAGAAAAATGTTGATGAACAATGCACAACAAAGCAAAAATTTCGTTATTGAGGAATTATCTAACTTCTCGTACGAACGGATATTAGCGCATTGTCAGGATTGAGAGTAACACAATTTCTTGTCGTCGACATTCACTTTGGTTCTCCTTTTTTCTCGTCAAAATCTCTCACACTTTCTGACTAACAATAGACAACAATGGCTAAAACTGTAGTGTGCACGGTTGAAACGTAGATTTACTTTTTGTTTACGTAACCTAAATAATATTTTTTGGTTTATGTTTGTGTGTTTGTGAGTTGGTGTTGGTGGACTTGCTCAAGGGTGCGCCGCTCTCTGATGTGTCGAGTGTTTTCTGATTGTGAGTTGTGGAATTAAATCCGCACTCGCGTCGTCGTTAACCTATTCAACTGGCAGATATTTTCGGTGCTTGAGACGAGTTAACGCGGATAATAAAAATTTGCAAACATGGTCCTTTCTGTACAGTGCCTGGGTGGTCCCACTATCATTTTAGAGCAATAAACATTTTTACAGACAATGCTCCTCTGTATGCTGAAAGAAATGGATTTCGGCATATTGGAATGGGCTGTCTTGGGAAACGTGCTCCTCTTGGTGATTCTGCTCCTCGTCTTGTTTTACACAGTGAGTGCATTTTATTCCAAAAGTCAGATTTGGATTCTGGTGGCGACCGTTCAAGTTATCGGTGAAAATTTGTATGTGAATTTTGTGCATGAATCCCTAAATTTTTAGATATGTCGGCTGAGAAAAGCGACGTTGAAGAACAAATTGGAGGAAACATTGCCGTACTCGGATACTTCGGATCTTGTGCCGCAACGATACAGCACCCTGTGCGGCATGAAAAGCGGAAACACTCGACAAAGCGGACTCCTCGCAAACAATGACGACTTTCGAAGATACGAGAAATCCAGATTGAGCAACTTTTACCTGGAAAAGAGCTCCACTCCAATTATAACAATGGCATCGAACACAGGTCCTCCTGCCTACTTTTCTGCCACTCTTCCTCTGCCAGGGAAGAAATCAGCCATGTCCCAAATGAAAGTTCCAATGCAGTGGACACCTCCGCCACCGTACTGGATCGCGCTCCCACCTTCTATGCCGCACCCGTCATCAACTCTTCAGTACATGGGTCCGTACACAACGCTGCCAGCGGTGCTAAAAAAGCAGCAAAGATGTCGGCACGAGCAGTGGCGAAATGGAAATCATGGTTCAAGCAGCAGACGGGCGATTGAATCCTCTTCGGCTGCGTCTCATAACCATTGCATGGTTGTTCATAATTGTGGTAATGGTAAAAAGGTTCATATGCAGGAGGACTGTTGACGGTTCCAATCGCATTCATTTTTCAGGTCAGATTTTTAAAAATTGATTATAGCATTTTTTATTACAAATAGTGGACATGAGATATTTTACCCTGCTTTCTTTGTGAATATTTATTTAGTGTAATGATGATGAACCAATGAAAGTAAATTATAGCCATTATTTAAGACGAAACAAAAGAAACCATGTGGAATCCTGCCATAATTCAATTATTGTCATTGTCGTTAATCTTACTCGTGGTTAATTAATAGCTGGGATAAGCATCGTGAGTGAGTCTTGTTATAGGCACGTCACTTTTGCTTAAAATGGTTTGATGTGCATCGTCGTAATCAATGGTGCTGCACAATGAATTGCGCTTTGTGCTTGCATTTGTTTAGCAAATATGAAAGTGATTGCATGTGATCAGCATACAAGGGCGAAAAACACTTGAACAATTCTCCCTCTTTCATTCATGCAACAAGCTCATGCTCTTCATTGTGTGTAAATTGTGTGTAGCACATCACGTAATTGAAGTATCGCTAATTTTTCCACTTGTTGACATTTAAACCTTTTAAGATTTGACAGTTGCTAATACGAGAAAGAAGATCTAATCTACGATCATTTAGACGATGAATCATCACATCGTGTGCATCTATAATCTATATAGTGAAAGTAATGAACCTTTCATTAGTTACCCAAACCTTAAGTAAGTCACATGAAGATTATATTTTGCTGAACTTCGCTCTGCTGTTTTTTTTATAACTTTTCATCTTCAGCACATCATTGTGCCATCAGAGTTGTGTACTGATACCAGAGGCAGACAAGTAAAAATCCGGCGACGATCATGTTTGTGCTTATAGGCTTTCAAGGCCAGAAACACCAGCAAAAAATCTTCCGTTCAATGCCATTTGGATGAAAGAGATGAGCATGACAGAACGAACATATTCATTCGCAATTTGAGGCATTCTCAATTCTCAATATTACATTCCATAATTCCAGTACAAAGTACAGCTTCGGTGCTTGTTGCTATCTAATGCTCATGGTCAGTGTGTCACTTTTACTTTAAAACGGCACAACTTCGCTTAACACACACCTATCTTCCCCTAAACACCCACACAATGTAGATAGATTGTAGAATTGATATACAAATAGGTATACACATACATTTTTGTTTGCAAATTTTGCATCTTTACATTGCATTTGCACAGTTTTCACATTTTGAGTTTAATGTGTTCACTTTATCCAGCGAACAAAATCCCAAGCCGCGTATTATATAGCTGCAGGCTGCATAGATCCTTCAAATGACGAAGTAGAACAGTCGTCCTTTCAGCATTTGTTTCAGTTATTGTTTAGTATTTTAGAGATCATAACAAGCAGAGTTACCTCCAAGATACATTGACTAAATATAAACAGAGTTAAAATGCTGTCATTGCCGCTTGTGGCCATATTCTTTGCTACATTGGGCGTAATTTGGTGGCTCAGAAAAGACCGGGATGGAAATCGCAAAGGATCTAAACCAATTCCAGGTTACTAAATGACTAAAACTAAAGTCATTGCAATTAAAATTCATAAATTCAAGCGTTCCACACAAGTCTTCCTGCCGTAGGTTTATTGCTATTAACTGGCTTCTTGATACTATGACTTGCAGGGCCTATGGGAGTGCCATTGTTTGGAAATGTGTTACAAGTTGGGAGTAAAATGCATCTAAAGTTTTATCAGTGGGCCGAGAAATACGGTAAAATATACCAGATCCATCTCGGCAATCGTGGGTATTCCAACAATAAACGTACTTTTTAGTCACTGCACGATTCCAAAATTCATCTTTAGATCCTATTCAAACTTTTCATTTCGTCTTTTGACTGCAGAGCTGTTGTCATATCTGACCCGAAATGGGTGAAAGAAATCCTTTCGAATGATGTCGCATTTACTGGCAGAGAAATATTTGAAGGATTTGAGATGTATGAGAATGAACCACTTGGTACGGTGCCCACATAAAAACTTATGCTTATTGTGAGACTATATGCATTTCATCGTCTGAAGTTACAAATTCTAGTTATAAATTCAACATCTCTTTGCAGGCATAGCGAGTATAGAAGGTGAAATGTGGGAAGTGCACAGGTATGATCAGGTTAAATATGGACTTTTTATTCTGAAGTGATTCCAGAGTTGTAACTTGTATTAAAACTAAAACTTGGCCCGCAGGAGATTTTTGCTCAGACAACTTCGCGACTTTGGATTTGGAAAGAATACAATGGAGCAAATGGTGACGGAAGAAGTCAAAGAAACGATTGAACGCCTGAAAAGTTACAAGGAGAGACCCTTCAACAATGTCAAAGAGATACTTCGGATTGCAGTGGTCAATTCTCTGTGGATGATTGTGGGTGGAAAACGCTTCGAGCACGATGATCCGAAAATCGTTGAAATGCTCGCCTCTGGGGACAAGTAAGACTTTTCTAAAGGATTTTCAACTATTTGTAAAATACCTGCTCGTGACTATCAAATGTATATTTTACCTTTTACCCGACTCGTATGTATTTTTGACTATAGATTCATGAAAGAAATCATGAAGCAAGCTATTGTTCTGTTTGTACCATGGACAAGGTATTTCATGCCGAAAGTAAAGGGTTTGGATGAAGCCCGAAAGAAAGCCACGCAGTTTTATGTTGATTCAGTTGATGAACATAAAGAAACTTATCAAGAAGACTCTCTCCGGTATGAAAATATATTCAGCTTCGTATTAACTTGTAGAGTGGAGTGCACCAATTACGCTCATTACTTACTTCTCCACAAATTGTTTACGGCTATTCACACTATTCAGTGACTTCACTGATGTCTATCTTAAAGAAATGAAGGCCAATAGTAACGACCCAAAGTCTATGTTTTATGGGGATAAAGCAGGTAAGTCAGTAGTTGTCTTGAACCTAAAAGTTTCACCACTAAAACATTACAACAAATGCGAATTTCAGATGTGGTATTTCAAAGGTCACAATGTTTGTATTTAACAATTTAGAAAGACAGCTTCACGCAGTTTTGGCAGATTTATTTTTTGGTGAGAAAAAGGATAACCGTTTGAACTAAAAATTCATGGACATTCGTAAGCCTATGCCATGTCTACAAATTTCGTATTATTTAGCTGGAAATGACACAACCACTGCTACTCTCGCATGGGCAGTTCTCTACTTGACGAAAAACCAACACGTGCAAAGGAAACTCCAAGCAGAAATCACTTCTGTTACCGGCGATTCACGTCTTGTTGGTTTGTCTGATCGTGCAAAGTAAGTCTTATACACTTACAAAACAACTCATTTATATTTTACCTCTGTAACATAATCATGCCCGATCCCGATAGTCTGCGCACGTAAAACAATGCCAATTTATACTGTTTTGTGGCATATTTAAGAATGCCATACACAATGGCTGTGATGGAAGAGACATTTCGAAAATCTTCGATCCTTCCATCAGGCGTGCAGCATAAGGCGATTGTAGGGAAAGAGTTCAAGGACTACTACATTCCAAAGGGTTATTGGATATTTCCAAATCTTTACCATATCCACCACGACCCCAAGACATGGGGCGATCCCGATAATTTCAGACCGGAGAGATTCTTAAGTTCTGACGGGAAATCCTTTTTGAAAAGTGAAAATGTGATGCCATTCCAAGTTGGGTTACGGAGATGTGTCGGCGAAGGACTTGCGCGAGATAGTTTCTTTCTATTTTTAACCAACATTCTTCAGAAATTCTCGATAAATTTTGACCCCAATGAACCGGAACCTTCCATGGAACCTGAAATAAGTTTTGTCGCGGCACCTCACAAGTATTCCATTACGCTGAAGGACAGAAGTTCTTAAACTCGAATATCATTTTCATTCTATGACTATTCATATGAAAGCATATTGATGTAAATTATAAAAGTGCATTCAAAATTGATTAAATATTTCTAATAATTTTCATCTTACTTATCCTCAAAAGGCTCATTTCGCTTTGGCATTTGTATTTGTCCATTTATGCTTATTGCTTACATCATTTTTGTACGATGACTTCACATAATTGCGGAATATTATTGGCATGTGTAGAGGTATGCATTTTTTCACCAATTTCTCCAACAGACTCCCCACTTCATGTATTGCAAGTCAGACACATTCACTATGAAAAATAATATATTGCATTTGTATTTAACGTGGTTGGAAACGTCCAGCCAAGAGTCTGATTAACCTTGCTGGGACAAAAAAAACTCAAGGTAAACCCCATTAAAACCTTTAGGCTGACAAAAATTGAGTTGTTGGGAAATTTAAAGCCTTCAAGGTGGCTGCATGAAGATGAATGCATAGGACATATATTCCAGATCACATACACATAGATAGATGTGGTACCACATAGATGTGGTAAGCTCAGCTCAGCCTCAGGCTATATATGGCACCAAAAGTTGAGTTGCGTTAATAATTAAGGATGAACGATGAAAGGTATCGCTGCACTGATTTGATTAGGAATTGTGTTGCGGCATAACGTGCTTAATATCTGCTCCGATGTGGAGCCGTATCACCTCATTTATCTCATGAACAATCCATGCTTTCAAGTGCTATCATAACACTCAGCGCCGGGTTAATAGCAGAAAATATTTGATCCCGTGATCACGCTTGCCAATCGTTAAAATATATATTTTCATCAGTTTTTTATATCTTCATCCACTCATGTTACTCAATGTTGAATGTATCGGTGTATGTGCACATTTACAGTTAGTAGTAGTTCAACCGGGGACGCCTGAAGTAGATCATAATGTTGTCACTACCTTTCCTTTCAGTGGTTGTAGCAATTTTAGGAATTGTTTGGTGGTTTCGACTTAGCAATGGCAGAAAAGGGAGTAAGCCGATTCCTGGTGAGTTGAAATTGTGTTCGATACATGCTGTAATCTCGCACTCTCCACATTCCAACTCACATTCAAATAGATGCAGTGTGGATTTTAAAAAGGAATAATGTTCTTGATTTAGGACCCTGGGGTTTACCTCTGCTTGGAAATGTGCTGCAAGTAGGAGCTCTGATGCACCTAAAGTTTAGTGAATGGGCTGAGACTTATGGCGATGTCTTTCAAATTAAGCTCGGGAGTCGCACGTAGGCATACTCAAGTTTTCTAGTATTCAACGCGTTACTCATAAATTCCGAAATTGTAGCTGGTGCTAAATGTTGAGATATTGTCGACAGAGCTGTAATCATATCAGACCCGAAGCTGGTGAAAGACATTTTTACTACCGATCCAGCGTTTGCAGGAAGATCATTCTTTGAAGGATTTGAGATGTATGAAAACGAGCGTTTAGGTAAAAAAAAAATTTGGTTACAATCATCCTACTCAAACATTCCTTAAAGTACGTACTAGCTGCAAATGCAGGCGTGCCATTTGTTGGGATTGAGTATAAATTTTGATTGCTGTGTGGATTTTCAAGGTATCGTTGCCTCAGAAGGGGATCTTTGGCTTACTCATCGAAGATTTTTACTTCGTCAACTTCGCGACTTTGGATTTGGAAAGTCCTCAATGGAGCAACTCATTATGGAAGAAGTTAAGGAGACAATAAACCGATTTAATGGGGCTGAAGGAAAGCCACTTGGTCATACAAAGGAGATCTTTGAAGTAGCAGTAATTAACTCACTTTGGATGGTAGTCAGCGGGAAAAGGTTCAAGCACGACGATCCCAGTTTACTGGAAATGATGGCGGATGGCCATAGGTAATTGACAAAAGCATTTTGTATGCTTCGTATGTCCGTACTAAACTATGCTTGTGTCCATTGCCAATCTATTCCATAAAATTATAAATTGACAGACTTACTAAAGAATTGATGAGGCGATCGGTCACCTTCTTCGTGCCATGGACAAGACATTTTCTTCCAAAGCTTACCGACTGGGAAAGAATTCGTGAGAGAAATCGGCAATTTTATGAATCAGCTATAAACGAGCATAAAGAATCCTTCAACAAAGATGATCCTAGGTACTTACAACTTACTGATCTTAAAGTATTAAAATACGATAGAGTTATCGTGTTTAAACCCATTTTTATCTTTATTCCTTCTGTAAACAATTTTTTGTGGAAACTTTTCATAGGGATTTTGTGGATGTATATTTAGCCGAAATGGAAGCAGAGAAGAACAACCCATCCTCAACGTTCTACGGCAGCCGTGCAGGTAAGCAAGTTTTGTGGGTTTACTTCAAGGGAATCTTCCTAACATTCATGTTCTCACTGATATTTTGAAAATTAGAACGGCAATTGGCTGTTATTTTGGCTGATTTACACTTTGCTGGAAGGTAAGTTATTTAGGAACAAATACATACGAACAGACTATGTACTTTTGGAATATGTGAACCAGAATATATGTATCATATAATTATAATGTGATAAAACTGTACTAAATAGTGACACCACATCGGCAACACTTGGGTGGGCATTACTCTATCTATCAAAATTTCCGAAAGTCCAGGAAAAATTGCAAAAGGAAATTACGGAAGTAACTGGAGATACTAGATTTGTCTCCGTTTCTGACCGTCCAAAGTAAGCTGACACTGAGGCTTAACAATACCTGCACTATTTTTGTCCACGATCAAATGCATAAAGTTTTCTCTTGTCATTGTCAGCATGCCGTATGCGTTGGGAGTAATAGAAGAAACTCTCAGATACTCGAGTATTGTGCCATCGGGAGTTCAGCACCGGGCAATTGAAGGGAAAGAATTTAAGGGCTACTACATTCCAGAAGATTCATGGATATTTCCAAATCTCTACCACATTCACTTTAATCCCAAAATTTGGGGGGATCCGCAGAATTTCCGTCCAGAAAGATTCGTGTCTGCAGATGGAACCTTCAAGAAGAATGAAAACTTGATGGCATTCCAGATTGGACGGTACTTGAAAAAATATATACTTTTTCAATGACTCATCCATGCAAAGTTGATTGCTTTAAATGTGTACCCCTTCTTCGTTCACACATGTAAGCCGGCAATGCGTCGGAGAAACTCTTGCGAGGGATAGCATTTTCCTGTTCTTGACAAACATCTTTCAGCGATTTTCTGTCAGCCTTGACCCAAATACTCCGGAACCAGGATTAGAACCTTTAGTTGGCTTTGTCCTTGCTCCTCAGCCTTATTCTGTGATCCTTCAAGACCGTAATAAATAGTTGGAATTGGAAATTTCTGCATTGGATTCCTTTTCAAATTGACATGTTGACGAGACAAAATACATATATTGGCATACATAATTATTAACTGTATCCTAACTATCTATATCAATTGCTGTGGTCAATGATTCTATAATAAAATAAAACAATCTAGCGTATTGACTGATCGTTTAGCAAACCTTCCCAAATTCTCAATTTACATAAGCATTGCACAACCGTCGTGTGCTTATTTGACGAGTTGACCTGTCGTCGCATTCTTCCCTCTGCTAAAAAATAATGATTATTGAATATAGATCCGAATGAAAAGTAAAACGAGAACACTTCAAATAACTTCAAACCGGCTTGGGGTCGGATGGTGACAAGAGATTGAGATCACAGCGATCAACCATGAAAACTTGCATCTATTTCATTTCCTTGGTCAAACAAACAAGGTTGTCAACAAATGGCTTCGACAAGATTACATATATTTATATACACATGTACACATTACAACAATGAATCGTGTAAGGGTTTCTTTTGATTTTGAGTATGAAGAAGAGAAATTATAGAACTTGATAGGAGTATGCAGTATGCGGTCGTTATATCATTTGACAATCTGCTTGTCACTTTGTTGATTGCTAGGCTCGTCAATGCGCGAGGCATGCAGGATTGCAGGATAGTACAGTAAGACTACCTGTTACACCAGGAAGAAGTGAAAGGTGTTTCTAGATCACTTTAAAATCCACACTGTCCTGCATATTGTGGAGGACGCACGGAGATCATCACAACGCAACTACGTACGTAGGTGCGCCTATCTTACATAAATGCGGGTGAACTTTGCGTACCACACCCACTCAACATGGCCAGAGTTGTTGTGTTTAAAAGGCATCATTGATTCATTCGGGTGAATGGACTTAATAATACATCTAGGACTAGACTTTACATTCGAATTGCTCCAGTTGTTGAAGGTTTCCTTCAATGTAAAATTAAGAGAATGTCGTCTTGAAACTGTTCTATGTCCCTTTAATCACAAAATCTTGTGTCTCTTCAGACAATCCAACAGTTCAACGAGATCACCCACACGGTTACCTCCTCAGATTTTCTTGCTCTCTACACTCTTCATCACGAATTTAAAGTTGCTGTCGCAGACGTGCCAATATAAACCTGTCGAATTTTGTTCAAGGATTTGAAAGCGTTAAAATGCTCAGAAATATATTTCTCGTCGGATTTTTGTGTGCGTTGGTGCATATGTCATTGTGTGACAGAAAGAACGACGCTCTCTTCTCAGAATATGGGCATTTGGACTCCAAAGCAGATTTCTACAGCGAGGAATATCTCAATGGTAAGTTTTAAATCATGAAAAAAGCGAATTAGATGTCACCCAGGTATGTGCTTTAATCATAAAATATTTTACTGTATTTGCAGGCCAACAATACACGATTGAAACTAGAGGAGCGTGCAAGAATTTCATAAAGAATTGGCAGAAGAAGCCTCGTTCAGTGGATACAAAGGGGACTTGCATTCGAGTTTGCGATGAGCTGGATTGCAGGGGAACGTGCAAATACGTTACTCCCAATAACGGAGAGCAACAGTTATCTCAAGTTGCAATGAGCAGGAAAGTGGTTTCCGTTCAAGGATGTTTCCAGAACAGAGGACGTTCGGATGAATAAAATACACATGTGCACATGCAATCTATGAAAATTATAATTTAATTGGTAGCATATTTGTTATATATGAATAAAGGGCTTTGTCTTTTTCAGGGAGTTGTTTGCGGTTAATGTGATGATGATGAATGCAATAATACTAATATGTTTCGCATCTTCTCATGAATTTGGTTAATTTACATTTGAATGGAGCACACTGCTTATATCGGAAGTATTGTGCATTTCTCAAATTGCGAGTTGCAGCACTTCACGGGAGATGAAGAACATTCAAATTCATATTTCATGCATAATCTGTAAATTAACAACAGCAATCCACTGCTGGTGTTTTTCACTGTTTTTTGATTTTTTGATGTTCCGCCGACGACGAATGACTACGATTAGGGATATGGTGCGGTGCGGGTGCATATTAACTCAAGTCATTACATGAATCAGCTTTACCAATTTGATGGTATGTTCAATTATTAACCACATCTTTCAAGGAATTGGAAAATATGTAAAGTTATATAGCTCGATGCAAATTGCAATTCAATAACAGCCATTCAATTATTGATAAGTATTGGGAAATCTGGAGATTTTCATGCAGTCATACTCCTGCTCCACAACTGGCGTTTTCTAACTACTTCGGTTGAACATGAGTTTTCAAGTCGACGTATTCCACTCGCTGCCTATTGTGTTTTATATTTTCAGACGAAAGGTGTTCCAAATGGATAATTTAAAAATAATTGCTGGGAATAGGTTGTGCATTCAATGTGAACATGAATCACGTCAGTCTGGACTGGAACGTCCTTTGAGCAGGGGAATGGAATAATGCATAAAGCTGTAGATTAGGAGCATGAACGCATGCAAGCATCGGTATGAACCACAAAAGCAATAAAAACCTTGAAAGCAACATGAACACATGTTCGTGGAGTAGTAGTTGGTTGAATGTGATAGTAATGCCAGTAACGGGTTGGCAGAATAATAATACATGGAGAGATCACAATTTTTCGCTGTTGTAACCCAGCCAAGCCTCATACATAAATATGCTACGCACGCAACACATGAATTGAACTTGTAACTCTCCATACTCCATTCCACACGTACTTACGTCACATGAAATACTGAGTAGTCAGTGCTTTGCCTGCCTCATCCTTAATAGCATTTGTAATCAGCATATTGTATTGATTACTCCATAATCGTGTTCGTCATCGAACTCAAAAAACACCTTGCCCTATTCAGCTTAAAAGCGGTACTACGGATTACGGGCGGTGACAAATAACTTGTCGTTGGCTGCAATCTGTCTTGTCACGTAAACCTGACAGAGTTGAGCCTTTCTTTGCACGGAGTCTTAGAATATCGCGCTATTGGGAATTTACCAGGTAAAATGACATTTCTGCACATAAATAATATTCAATATTTTTGTCCATGTTGTTCCATTTGGATTTCTCTTTGTAATATAATCATTTTCTGTCACTCAGTTTTCCCTGAAACGGAAAAATAATGGCTTCTTACGGGAAATATGCTCCTGTCAACAACGAGCAGTTCCAGACATGTTGTATAACCATGAATATGGGGGATCGACTCCGTTTACTTGCATGTCCTCCGGACGTCATTCCACTCGTTCGAGAATCAATTCAGCAAACATGGGGTAAAATCCAAGATGAGCGACCGTACTACGGCTCACACGAATTCAAACTGAGAGGCTATCCATGGCATGGCCAAGGGGACGACGCGGTAGCTTCACGAAGGCTTCTTGTAGGAATTCTCACGGTCATGGCAAAGCAAGGCTGGAATTTGATTCAGTCAACTGACGTCAGTAAGAAGGAAGGCGATAAAGACTCTCTTTTCTTCGAACGTGGAGTTCCAGACCCGGACGGAACATTGTTTGGAGTGTCCTTTAACATGGGAGATCGGGTTCGCATAATTGATGCCCCTGGGTTTATGCCGTACCTGAAACAAGCGGTGACCACATTTTGGCCAAGAGGAATTCAGAACGAACGCGAATACCACGGGAGTTTGGAGCTGAAACTCGCTGGCAATCCTTGGTACCCATTTTCTGAGGAGGCCGTCCACTCAAAACTCCTCTTGTGCCAGATCATAGCCAATTTTCGGTCTGTTGGCTATAAACTGTACGCTTCTGTCGACATTAGTTATGGAACTGAGGGAAGAGATTTAGAATCATGGGTGTTTCGAAAAGTGGGACCAAACTGGCAGTAATCTGTGTATATCCTTGCCATACGAATGTATTATTTTTATTATTATGGTATGGTCAATTACATGTTCACCTCATGGCTGGATATTCCAAAGTTGTGTGTAGCACAAAACTGCACTCTTCGATGAGGTGTCGGTGAATATTTTTGCACGAAACATCATAAATATTTAATATTTGTCTGCATTTTCTCTACTTAAACACACGATACAATGTCCTTCAGTTGGAATCTTTCAGCGAAAGAAATAAACACGCCTGAAATTGTTATTGATTTGCCATAAAATTCAGACAATTAAATAACTACTTATTTATGGTTATTATCTATTAACTATAAATATAATTTATGGTTCGTATGTTGGAAACTTTTTCAAATATATTTCAAATGCACACATGTCTCTCTTGTAAATGCTCATATGCACATGAAATACCATTGCAGCATTATTTTTTGATGTTTCCTATTGTTGGAATCTGCTTGGAGTAATAAATATGCATAAAAGGTCACGAATTTTGAGATGATCGATGATCGATCCATCAACGTCTTACGTAAATATGTATTATACCTACACACATTACTTGCAGTTTATTCTAGTTCTGCTGATAACATTCCATTAAAATATTTACTAAATACTCAACCAATATAATACTGGAACTGGAATGTAATGAGCAGGGCTGCAACATATTTTCTGAAAAGATTTATTATTTATAAGTAAAATCGCAGAATGATTTACACTGCACGAACTAATGCACAATGCACACCACATCCAGCCCCAAATCTCGAACTGAAGGCATATAGAAACTGAAGTTCGATCCGCCAAATCAGTCCTCCATGACCCATGACAAATGAAAGTCAGAAGATACGCAGTGTTTCGCCAAAGAACTCAACCGAGTGGATCCCAGTTTTCTTACAGATATTTAAGGGTGACTGATTTGCAGATTGATGCAGATTAAAAATATCTGCTTCTTTTTGTTCACATAAGACCTGTGTAATTAGTTCAGATCGTGTGCACAAGAGTTTCACGGATAAAAAGTCATTTCCTAGTGGTTTTTCATTGTATAAGAAAATAATGACTAATTACGGAACCTACGATCCCGTGGACAAAAATAGAATCGAAATGTGTTGTATTACAATGAATATGGCAGATCGACTACGTCTCTTGGCATGTCCTTTTGATGTGGTTCCGCTTATACGTGATGCCATCACGAAGACATGGGCAGGAATACAAGGGGAACGAGCTTATCATGGAAGTCACGAATTTAAATTGATCGGTAGGTGCAAATAGGAAATATTTTTGTATTTTCGTCATTAAAGTATGTATATGGATGAATGTACTTTGTAGGGAGTCCTTGGCATGCGACTGGAGAAAGTTCCGTTTCGTCAAGAAGATTGCTCACTGCAATACTCACGACAATGGGGAAATCAGGCTGGAATCTCATTCAATCGACAGACGTCAGCAAACGAGAAGGGGATAAAGACTCGATGTTTTTCGAAAAGGGAGTGGATGATCCAACCGCGAGCCTATTTGCGTTGTCATTGAATATGAGAAATCGTCTTCGCCTGATTGATGCTCCCGATATGCTGCCATGTGTTGAAGCTGCAGTTAAAAAGTATTGGCCGAAAGGATTGCAAGAAAAGGCGCTTCAAGATGGGTGCTGGGAACTCAAGCTTTGTGGAAATCCTTGGTACCCGATCGCCGCGGACGCAGTTCACTCCAAATTACTTTTGTGTAAAATACTGGCTGACTTTAGATCTGTTGGATATAAGCTGTACGCGTCCGTTGATCTAAGTCATGGGACTGAGGGTCAGGATTTAGAGACTTGGGTAGGAGATCGCTCATTCTCATTTTTATGTGAAATTTATTCTACTTTGGATTTATGACGAAAAGAAATAATGAGCAGGTATTCAGGAAGATTTGGCATGACTTGGAGTACGTACCAACGCCTTGCGAAGTCTGTGGAGAATACGCAACCGGTGAAGTGCATTCAGATGATGAAATAGAAGAGTCGAAACATTTTTCCGATGATGATTAGAAGTGACGACGACAGGCGGAGTCACGGAGAGACCATTTCCAACGCATTACGGTTTACATCAATCCTTCGGAATTGTTACAAGAACCAGTAAAACGTGCACAAAGGTTATCGATGGTTGGAAAATTTAAACTTATACCACATATCTATACACATGTGCATATGCTAAAGGTATCTATGTGTAATTACATACATTAAACATGATTAAGAATCTAACTAGCCCACAAGAGATGTGAATTACTTGTTTGGATTAAATATTAAACTAAAATTGAACATTGCGTACGCAAAATAAAAATGGTATAGGGAAAGCAATATGTATGGAACGTGGTTCTCGTATTGCCAGAGGTCCTGCCCTCCTGCGAAACATGTCTTTTGTTAATGTTTTGGGAAATTCAGCAAGAGGAAAGCGGAAAGAAAATTATTTTATACCAAAGCGCAAAGCCATAGAACGGAAAACCCGATTACGAATGATGCAAATAGTTTAGGCCTTGTAACACAAGTATTAAAGGCCATTTCCGATCCATTTCCCTCGTCAGTAGTGACTAGACCATTGAGTTGAGAATAATCATATGTCTTGTATCATTTAAATTGGAGAATTTCTTCAAGGCCAGTGCGAAGAACGCTTGTGCAGGTATGCTTGTATTTCTATGTATTTTATTGATTTTCACTTTCTAAATTCAGAGAGCAAGCAAGTACATGTAATCCAGCATAGATTAGGTAGCGAAATGCATTGGAGTATTCGCAAGTGGCCTTTGGGAAAAATGTGAACAGTGTGAAGGCAGAATAGACTAGCAATTGGAAAACTCCTTGTTCACCTTTGTCCATATTATAAAAAGCAATTATTGAAAAGGTTTCGTTGAAATCCACGTTAGACTATCTCAAACCAGGATCGAGTGCAAGTGAAATACAAATGAAACGTGAAGGCAAGCATAATTCTCAGGCTCTATTCAATTGATCCATCCTTACCTGTTCGAGTGTTCGAAAAACAAACAAAAATGAAATGCAGGCCTAAAATTTACTCATGCGACAACCGTGAGTTTCTAGTCTCCAGAATATATGTAGTCGCTTCTTTCACTTCCTGTCGCCAGCCATGAAATCCCAGGCATCTCATTGTCTCCGATCGCTCAAACGGGCCATTCAACTTTTCTGTGTAAAGCAAGCTAAAAGTTAGACTCTAGAGTTTGACAGTTACATGTAAAAACCTTATGCAAAGCTTGTGTCTCCGTTCATACATAGAATCAGGGATTCCCGAGACAGGAATACGAGCATGAAGCTTTCTCCGACTTTTTGCAACTTGCAGAGTTTGACTTTTGTATATTCTGGATTTTATTTTCAGTTTCTCTCTGTTTATGTGTATAAATTCATAACTGATGCAGTTGGATATGCTTTAAATGCGCAGGAAGTAGTCTTGTTCCTCTTACTTTACGTACTGCGTTAGAGAGTTCTCCTTACCAAAATGATTTTGCGCACTGCTTTATTCGCATTCCGATATAGCGATGACCCCATTCTTCGCAACACCCGTAGTCGAGAGCGAGAGCTTTGTTTTGTGCAGTGAGATACAACAGTCAGTCTACGCCTTTTGTTTACAATAGGACGTACATGTAAGCCCTTCTCTCAACGGATGTTTTGGTTTTGGTGAGGTGAACGAAAACACCGACAAAGAACTATATCAAGTGTTCATTCCTCCAGTTGGAAAATCTCAAAATTCTCGGTGTCGCTTCGAAGAGTACTTAGGCTTAAATATAATGTGCAAACTCAGCTCGGGTATAAGAATCTATATACGTTGACATAGCTGACAGCAAAAGTTGACATTTAGTAAGTATTTAAAAATATTTTGTATTAAATCATCGGTTCACTTTGACAAACTCTATACTCGGACATGTTTACATTTATGTCCTGCCGTGCTTCATTTGATATTTGATAAGAAGATTTTACGTGAGAGTCAAAAATAATTTTGAGATATTGCAAAGGCACGCAATCAGAGGTGTGCTTACTCAATACATTGTTCTGAGATGCGCGTCTTGCCATTTTTAGAGATGACTCAATTCAGGCTGTAATAAACTGAAATGAGAATCGGCAAAAGCGTGCGATTTCCCTTTTCAAATGGACAGCAAAAAAGGTGTATTTATTTTACCAAAGCTAAACTATAAAGTTTGTACAGTTGCATCTTAGTGCATGTGGTTGACGTGAGTCTTTTGGTCTTGTCGGTCAATGCTACATCGTTGTCTGTACAGAGGCGAAGTATTGAGCATACGCATTGTGGAAATGTATATACCATCATATATGAGCTGAAGTTGATGTAATCTTTGTCGGAAACGTCAGTGACGATTGTACAGGTGCTTACGTGCTTGCATAGAGATATAAAATCTCATATTTCCGATTATGATTAATAATGTAGCGTGAATATGGAATGCAAAATCAAGGGTCATGCTATTTTTTAACTTCGTTCCTCAACATCTAATCCTACAGCAGGATTCAATCCTTCTTAGGAGCATATTACCTAAGAACTATGTAATTTCGATGTTACTTTTTTCGCCAAACACCTAAAACTCTTTCAGCATGGAATGAGGTTTAATTCGGACTTGGTCTGGTTCGACTTCCTCTTGCATGTTCATATGGAACAAATAATATTAGGTAGCATGTGCAATGCAAACATATGCCATAAGCCATCCTGATGATATATTTTGTAAAACCGTCAACCAAAAATGCTTTTTAGGATCCCATCCCGACAGGATGTTTGCAAAGATTTTAGCAAGGATACTTGTGAAGGAGATTATATAGCATCAGTCTTTAATACATGCGCCCGATTAGTAAGGTGAACAAGTGTGTTCATCTTCCAGTTCAGCGTGCTCACCATCACAAAATAACGCGAAGTGAACAGGACAGGATGAAACGTTCGTTGAAGAGTCATGTGATGACGAATATGATACAATCTCCTGTTTTATTGCACGCAAAAATTTCTTTCCATGGCTCGAGTCTTTCCCGTCATTGAAATAGTGATTGTATATATAGCAGCATGTTAACCGTTCCAGTGGCATTGTCTGGATATTCTCATTTAAGTGTAAACACCTCTAGCGGGCATTCTACATACATACACTTATATTTATACTCATCTTGCAACTTTTTCATGTCAGCGAGCGCTATTCTATTAAAACTTAAGATACTCGTGCAACAAAGCTGTGTTAACTTCAAAGTGAATTGAAGCTATGAACATCCTCAAAGGATCTTTTACCCGATTGCGTTTTGCTCAACATCGACATACACATTCTCAGGTATGTGAACATTTATCAGGCTCCGAGCTCTTATTTTAGTTTACAATTATGCCATATTTTCGACTTATTTTAATGACATTAATGAGCACCTGACATGTAGAATAGACTCGAAAGATGTTACACGGGGCAGGATTTCTTGAGGCATTATAAATATATCGTAAAGCATATAACGTTGGACAGTAAATGTGCGTATCAGATTATTTGTACTCGATTCACATTTCAGTGAAAAGTTTGTCATACAAATAAATGCATTGTGACGAGATTTTCGTTTTTGCCATGTTATCTTTGATTTCGGCAGATAATTCTACCTGTTGATTTAAATGAATCTGTTCACCAAGCAAATTCCGTGTACAAGATTTGTTGTCGTGAAAGAAATGAATTAAAGACAATCTTCAGCTGCAATGCACACGCAGTTGGTATTAGGAAGTGTGTGGTATGGTGGTAGGTATGGGTGTGATTCAATTCAAATGTGCTAATTGCAATTTTGCTATTGCGCAATTTCAATTCACGCTACGCAAAGACACAGCATGTGCATATAGCATATTGATACGCAAAAATAGCACTTCACACGTCTTATTTACAACTCCTATATATATACCCCTGTTTACAACGACTTTTAGGTTATGATAAGAATACATACGGTTGTAAACAATTGAGCTTGTAACTTGGACTGTATAACTTTAGTTGATTAACTTTACAGGTTGTTGAATCCAAAACATGCATAGTCGTTTCCCACAAGCGTTTCACGTTTGATAGCATTTTACTTCGTCCCATCATGATTTCACCACAATCGTCACAAGTTCACTGTACAAATCACAACTCGCATCAACAGCACTTAAGACTGGATCAACAAAGGAAAGTATCATGCATCTACACATATTTTGAAGTAATACTTTCCTTGTATATTTTGCTAGCATGAGCTCTATCAACAACAACACTTTTGGTCATAAACTTGTATGCTTATGGCTTGGTACAGCACCAGCTCAATATGAACTTGCAATGTTCGTCGCTCCCGTCTGCACGCTGGAATGCTTGGTGTGCGCATTTGATCGTCATGTGAAAACAGTTCAAAACAGCAAAAAAGTGCAAAAATAAAACGTAGTAGTCGGGCGATCTGCGCCTTACCTTTGGCTTGCTTGCACCCAGCTAAACATCAATATAACCTAAATACAACTACGACACGGGTAAACTTCCAGCAGGAGCAGATGCTCCATTCAACTCTCAAACTCTCAACTCATATGCTGCATGTCAACACAAACTCCCCAACAAAGCAAATACATGTGCACTTTCTGATTTGTGCTATATCCACCTCCACCTCACCAAACAAAACTTGCATTTTATTTTCATCGTCCCTATATGCACAACGAAGCACAACGATACATTCTTGATTAACTGGATGCTACGATTATTTTGTGCAAGTAATTTAATGTGGCTTTGTTCCAACAATTCCGATCCAGTTGTGGTTCTTTATTTTAAGAATACTAGGGAAATTTGTAACCGTGTCCTTGTAACATGAGAACATGACATGGTTTTATTTTATTGTGGTAGTTCAGTTTCAGTTGTGTGGGGTCGCATCCTAAATTTACATAAATAATTCTGGAAGTATGTTAAAAGTGAAAACTTTTAAAACCTCGGGTTGCAAAAAGTGAGATACAGTGTCTCGCCGTTAGAGTAGCACACACGCAGAACATCAGCAGTTGTAGTTTTAGTCTGTGAAGTGTCCCCTACTATTTAGGAACTGTCATAAAATGAACTGTGTAAGCAGGAATTTCTTGTTTATGTTTCTGGAGCAGAATAAGATGATTTTCCCCTGCTGCTGGTCAAAATCCGTCAGCCATGAAAACTTGCATGAGGCTGGAGGACATAATTCACGTGCACGCAGACCAAATCCGATCATAGTTGGACTGGCAAATCATCTAAGAGAACATCATTCATCTTCCAGAAACTCCGCAGTTTCTGGTTGCTTTGGATTTCCGGACTCTCCACCACGGTATGAAGACATTTACGCAGGGGCTAAAAATTCTCCCACTACTTTCCAGCGAAGCTGCAATCTGCCGTACTACCAAGGTGTGTGCAATGCAGACACCACCAAGACGATCATGATTGACGAGGGATTTTCGGTAGACAACAGTGGCGAGGAATTACCTCCTCCTTCATACGAGGAAAGCGTTGGAATGTCGCTTCCAGAAAACTCTGAGATGAATATCACCGTTAACCACGAGGATCTAACGAAAAACTTCACTTGACCATGAACACGTATGAAACGTAGAGGTGCAGATCGCAGATGTGCTCCACACTCCACACGTCGGATGAAAACGAGCATGCTTTTTCATTTCCAATCTTGTATCATTGTACACATGTGTCACAGAAAAATATGCATAATTCTGAGTGATTGTGGACGTGTCTTATTTTTCTGAAAAATTATAATGACAAAAAATGACTTCAGATGATATGCTTACAATACTTGCTATAACTTGCAGTAGATAATCAAGTATTTTGCAGTTTTATTACGGAATATTTATACTACTTAACGTGAATTGCGAAATATGCTATTAATAATTTATAATGTTTCGAGTCGCTGCTGTAATCTCCTTAACGTTTAAATGCCAAGGAGTAGTACGAGACCAAGCAAAATTACGATGATGATAAGATGCATTGAAAGCTCAGTAACCTGTGTTTGAGAAACTATTGTGAGATTATTATACTATAAGTCTACTACTGATACTGATAGCAGAGATCGTTTAACCGATGTGAACTGAAACTGAATGAGTACCTGGAATATATTGAAACCTTCGATGCATATTCGCATAATTTTCATGCATTGGACATTTTAAGGCGTACCCTGAGCAATAATGTAACGTTAATAATACCAATATTGTTTTTACTTTGATACATTTTTCAATAAATGTTTAACATTTATGCTACTTTCAATTCTAATGCACCAACATGTTTTATTTCTCAACCTCAACATACTATAAGCAACATGACATGAGCCAGACAGGCTCCTCTGCGAGATATAATGACAATAATTATTGTTAAACAATTTTGTGGGTTTCAGACTTTCTTCGACTGACTTTAATTATGACTAATGACAGCATGACTTAAGCAAACGAGTTCCTTACTACAAAATCATTTCTTAAATATCAAATTTGATCAATGCATTTAAAGCGGGTATGTTGCGGCCTTGGGATTACATGAAAATATTTCTTAAAGAACGTTTGACCTTCTCTGCCTGGGTACCACTTCTGCACGGCTGTATTTTTATAATTTAAATCAGGCACTTCACAAGTAATTCTTACGATCCCTTCTTTTAACGCAACAAGGTTGAGTCGACGTCTGACCAAAGCCACCTGCAATTGAAAAGTATAAAGTATAACCTATTTTAGGATCTTATGATTGTGAAATGTTGAAACTAGAAGTATCAGAAGAAGCACACATCAAACCCATGCTGAAGTTAACTGACACATGAATATGTATGTATATATATGGGATTAATGGGATATAGCCGATATAGGACATTACATTATCAACCTCTAAAATCTTACATTCAATCCTGGATGAAACCACAATCCATTCTGCCTGTACATCAACACATCTCCAGGAAATACATACGTTCCGTCGCCTTTCTTGATACCACGATAATTTCCAGGGGCCTGAGAAGGATTCCTCTTTCCTCCTGACGCCTTCTTGCTAGCATGCCGGACCAAATTCCACGATGAGAGTATGGAAGGTTCTGCATAAATGACAAATGTAACGCATAATTCATGATTGTTAATTGAAATTGGCACTCTCACTATAGGACCTCAATAAACTAAATTAACAAATTGACAGATGTGTATGAAGGGTTTTCATAAATTCTCATCTCAGCAGTGGATGGACCATGCACCACGTGACATAAGATATACATAATATTCATTTCTCTCATTCATAATGAGAGTCTGATTGCTTGCAAGGCACATTTCGCCGGTGAGAGCAAAAGAGATTACCAATTTTTGATGATGCTGCCAAATGTGCTGCTCCTCCAGTTCCAGTGCAAAACACACTCCTGAAAAGCTTGTTACCAATTACCGAAACCATTTTTGGTTCAACAATCACGGTCGACGGTAAAGTAAATCCTTCTCGGTCACCTGCCAATGTCAACTTTGCGAGAAATTAGAAGCCCCCGAATACGTACGTCTAGTCTATAAACTGTTAACTCTTGAACTCAATTATGTCACACGATTGATAGAAGTTATGAGTTACAACACTTCAAACTATTCACAACTTGCATAGCTGTTTCACAATTTTTCACATCTACAGTCTCTCTGCACTCTGCACCCATCACCCGTTCTCTATGCTTTCACCTCGTACACTTACATTTTTTACTCTGATTTTCAATCACGATTATCAGTCACAACCCCAACTTTTTAATTAAATCCAATCAATCATCAAACTATTCCTCTGCAGCCAACATTTTCATTATATCTCCGCAAAAATTTCCCGTTTGTGTTGTGCACAGCACATTTTTCTCACATTTTGTGTATATTTCACATTTCACACAAAAGTGTAAATACAGTTTTGAAGGAAGCGGCTTTGGCGGAGAAGGGAGAAGGCAGACGAGACTCGATAGCTCGTTCGCTCTGCTTTGCTCTCACTCGCAGCTGCTTGCTTTTTGGGCGTGTGTGTGAGAATATCGGTATTTACATTTACATGCATTGCATGCATATGACCACTGTGCACTATGACGTGAACGTGAAGTTTAGGTTGGGTTTTACTATCATCTCTCTATCCAGTCTATCCTCCTCGTTTGGAACATTACAGGAAGAAATATACCTTTATTGGATTAAGAGATCTTTTTAGAGAAATTTATGGGTAGTGGCAGTTTTGGAGTCTGCTCCGGAGTTTAGAAATCGGCACCAGATTATCATCAATTGTGGAGTGTAAAAACATCTTTTTTGTCCATTCATTTAGTGTACTTCAGCATTGAGGAGGTTGGAGTTGGAGGTGAGGAAATGTGAACTTGGAATTGAAAGAGAAGAGGAAATTGGAAATTTAGGAAAATCCACCTGTGTGCTGTCCTGCCATTAATTTGTTAAAAGTGTTTTAATTTAAGTTACAATTTACAATAACACATTAGGTAGCAATATAGATTGCACACAAAGGAATCGTGCTGAGCTGACGCAGACGTGAAGTTTAATTAAATTGTTCACCAAATCAGTAAATTACTCACTTTCAAAATGTACACAACAAGCGTTGGAAGAGTCCTGGCATATACAGTTGCTGTTGGTTCAGTCTCTGCAATAATATTAATCGGTAAAAAATTGTGTTTAGACTTACAATTACAAATTAGATTTAAATTACAACAGATTTATACATGTCCGCTTGGATAACTGTGAACGAATCTTCAATCTTCTATAATTATTGTAATTTCTTATATTCTTACCATAGGACTATTTTATGTACTCACGGGACAAGGAGAAAGGCTTGACTTTGGATGGTATGTTTCATTTCATATATGCTACAAGTATTGGTTCAGTTTTCGTTCTTGATGTTTTTATAAATGTGCAGGTTCTTAACTGAAACTTCCCCGCATATGTGGGGAGCAACTGGTGCAGGACTATCAGTTGCACTATCCGTTGTAGGAGCTGCACTGTGAGTAAAGTTTAATAAAGAATATTCATTGGTTGGTGAATAAAAGTATTTATGGAACGTGTTGATTTAAATTCTAGTGGAATTCACACGACAGGGGTTTCGATTCTCGGCGGTGGTGTCAAAGCACCAAGGATCAAGACGAAGAACCTTATTTCAGTCATCTTCTGCGAAGCCGTTGCTATCTATGGCTTGATTACAGCAATTGTTCTCGCTGGTCTAATTGAGGTAATATTAATATTTGTTTTATACTATATAATATGCAAGGAACGGATTTAAGGCACCAAAAAATCTCAAAATATGCAAGCAAAAAGGCATTCAAAAATGCAGAAATATGCACATAAAATAACCGAAATAAGCACATATGACCATTTAACGAAGGCAAAATATGCATTTATATATATGCACTTAATAATTTGAAAGTTGAAATAGGGAACATACAATAATTACGTCATGCAAAATCGGGTCGTTTTTACCTCTACCTACCACCCTTGTCATCCATAGTCATTTTTCCAAGGGTCTACCC